>JAFIRS010000393.1:600000-764582 GCA_018342105.1 Gonioctena quinquepunctata
CTAGCCCTGTTAAACGGAGAACCAAATAACATTACCTTAGATTTAATACAATTTATTAGTAAACAATGTTCAGATGCTAACTTAATAAACGTCGATAGTTCCCTATTAATAGTATCACAAGCATTATCTGCTAATTGTGGAGGAAAATTATAATAGATCTGAGTGTCATCGGCATAGACATGAATCTTACATTGTTCTAGAGATTTTATTAAATTTATGGTATATATCGAGAAAAGCAAGGGACCCAGAATTGAGCCTTGTGGCACCCCCGAGTTCAATGTCATATATTCAGACTGTTTTGATTCAATTCTCACACACTGTTTACGATTGTTTAGATAGTTCTCTATAAGACCAACAGCCGTTTCTGAAAAACCTATATAGTGCAAAATATTAAGCATTAATTTGAAGTTAATAGTGTCAAACGCTCTGCTGAAATCAAGCAATACCAAAATTGTACATTGACCTTCATCAATTGAAGCTATGATGTCGTCGACTATATTAAGTAAGGCCGTTGTGCAACTGTAGCCTTTGCGAAAGCCAGATTGAACAGCCGGCATTAGTGAGTGATCCGCTAAGTGTCGTCTCATCTGTACTTCAATCGATCTCTCTAAAATTTTGGAAAGCATGGGTTGAATACTTATACCTCTAAGATCCTTGTATTCTGAAGGATTTTGTTTCTTAGGCAGAACTTGGACTACAACCATTTTCCACACAGCAGGGACAACACCGCTTGAAAGACAACAGTTTATGATGTGTGTAATATATGGTATGATAAGAGGACAACAAAGTTTAATGAGTTCAACACTCAGCCCATCACAGCCCAATGCATTGGAGTTCATTTTACGAATATTGTCATATACAAAGGTGTCATCGACTTCTTTGAATTTAAAAGTGGAAGGAATAATATTATTGGTGCTGTAAAAATTCATAAGGTATCCAGGTGGAGCAACGTTAGGAATGGAGTTTATCAAGAAATCATTAATTTCACTTGGATTCTTTAAACTTTCAGGAAGCTCACGATTTTTATTTTTTTTTAAATTATTTGTTCTCAATGTTTGCCACAGCTTTTTTGAATCGGAGTTATCAAACTGATATAAAAAGTATGCCCTTTTTTCCCTTTTAATTGCTTGATTTGTATAATTCCTGAGATCCTTATATAATTGAAAATGAGCTAATGATTTTGTGCGTTTATATTTATTGAGAGCTTCATTCCGTTCATTCATCATTTGTTGTAAAGGAAATGTCAGCCAAGGGGCTTTCTTTTTAGTAATTTTAGAAGTTATTATAGGGGCATGCCGATCAAATAATTAAACAATTTACTAAGTACGATACTTTTTCATCCACACTTTCTTGATCGAAGATGCGAAAAAATGATATATTCCTTAAATCACACAGAAATAATTCTTCATTGAAATTTTTGAAACATCTATAGGTATACATCTTGAAAGTCCTTATTTTTTTTACATTGAGCTTGCGTATACAATAAAATGGTCTGATATGTCATTACGAATAACACCTTTTTCGATCGGATTTTCCTCTTTTACTATAATATAGTCAAGTAGAGATTCAGAGTTATCAGTTATTCTTGTTGGTTCATCGATTATCTGGGATAGATCAAATACCTCCAAAATATTATTCAATTTATTGAAAACAGCATTCTTGTCAAAAAAATTTATGTTGAAATCGCCTAAACATACCACTTCATCAACAGTTGGAAATAAGTATCCAAAAGAATCTTCAAATTCATCAAGAAAATCATTGGTATTTTGATCATGCGGTTTATAGATCACACCTATGCCAAATGTTTGTTTATGTATTGTTAGTTTAATCCACAGTTGTTCCCAATTATTTTTATCATTTTCTACAATTAATTCACTATGATAATGATTTTTAACATTAACACATAAACCTCTACCTCGTGCATTTCTGTCTCCCCTGTATAAAATATAATCTTCAATATTTAAGACTTCATCAGTAACATGATCAAAGAGCCATGTCTCACATATCAAAAAAACATCATATTCTTTTTGTAGTAGTGAATTTTTTACATCACGAAGTTATGATAGCAAGGATCGCACATTTAAACAAGCTACACTAAGATAATCCATCCTGTTTGTTATTCTTAATTTAATCGAAAATTTCCCAACTATTCTCTCAAAATCTACCTCAATTCAGCAACTTTCAACAATTTAAAAAAGCGAAGGTAATCCGTTTAAAAAAGGCAAAACCTTCCAATCCACAAAAACTTAATACTCACTGAGGGCGCAGACGAATTGCAATATTTGGTTCTGTTACGTGTAATATGGTTGTGGCTCGGCTTGTTGAGTTTATTCTTTTCTTTATATTGATTCAAGACAAGTATTTTGTATAGTAATTGTCTCAAGTCAAATATACCCGATTCTTCATACAATTTGTCTGAACTATAGCGGATAGGTTTGTTCAGCATTATTTTCAAAAATTTCCTCTGAATCACCTCTAGTGGACGCAGGTACGTTTTTGATACTCCGCCCCACCCAATTATACAATATGATAGGTGGCTTTGTACTAGGCTATAATAAATTTTTTTTTTTGTTTGAGGTCTATCCTATCTTTCAGCTGACGAAACTTATAAAGAACAGTTCTCAGTTTCTTCAGCAGATAGTTTATGTGATAGTCCCATCTTGAATGAGAGTCTATAATGACTCCTAGATATTTTATTTGTGTTGTTGGAGATATTTTAAGTGTGCTGCCTATTGTGATAAATTGAAAGTGTGGCAAAAACGATTTGTAGTTACAGAACGGGACGAAGTAGGTTTTGCTACAGTTCAAAGATAGTTGTTTATGATCGAACCAGTCTTTGATAAATTCCATATCCTTCTCAGCCTTTTCTTTTACTTCAATCCATGTGTCCCCCGGATAAAACACAGCGGTGTCGTCTGCAAATCTGATTATTTTGCCAGTGGCTCCTGCTGAGAATAATTCGTTTATATATACAGAAAAGTATTGGCCCTAGCACGGTTCCTTGTGGTACTCCGCATTTTATTGTTCTTTTACTACTCTTAGTATTTTCGATTCTCACAATTTGCTGTCGATTATCTAGGTATGATTTGAGTAATTCAAATGGGTTTCCTCTAATTCCAATATGTTCCAAACTATTGAGTAGAATTGAATGGTTCACAGTATCAAAAGCCTTCGATAAATCATTAAAGACTCCTATTGATGGTTTGCTTCTAGCTTTGATCGTATTTTTTCAGATAAGAGTTCAATCTAACTTTAATCAACTTTTCGAGAATTTTACATATGTTCGTTATCAGAGAAACTGGTCTGTAATTGGTTACTTCATCCCTACATCCACTTTTGAAGATAGGAGTAATAATTGATAGTTTCAAGCATAATGGGAATTGTCCTTTTTCTACTGCTTGGTTGAATATATATGTTATGGGCTCTGCGATGTATTGAGCTACTAATTTCAATTTTTCACTCGTTAAGTCATCAATTCCAGGCGCTTTATTATTTTTGAGTTCTCTTATTATATTTATAACTTCTGTTTTGGTAGTTGGATTAAGAAATATAGAGTTTTCATTGAAGTATTGCTTGAATTTATTATTTGATGTCCTTCTTTTTTGCTTGCTAATTCTGCTCCCATATTTATGTAGGTATTATTGAAAATGTCTACTATTTCAGTCATATCATGAGTTATGTCTCCGTTTTTTTTTAGAGAGCTAATTTTGACTTTTGAGCTTTTGCAAAACATTTCATTTATATTTTTCCATAAGTTATTTGCATTATATTTGCTTTCATTGATCTTATTTTTGTAGTATTCATTTTTGGTTTTTTGTATCATTTTATCGAGAATACTTTTATAATTTTTGTATTCCGTCTTCAGTTGCATATTATTCGGATCTTTCAATAACTGTTGGTTAAAACAATTTTTCTCATTAACCGATCTAACTAAAGACGGTGATATCCAATTTTTCCTCTTTTTTTCATTACCTTTTATTCTTATGACGCTAGTGCATTGATCAACTTCATTCTGTAAAAATGTCACAAAGTTTTCAGTCAATCTGTCCAAGTCTTTGTCTAACATATATTCAGATAAATTTGTATTCTTTGTGTTCTCTATAAATTTTTTCTCATTGAAGCGCTTCATAATTCTTCCTTCATTAATTTTTGTAGTAGTCTTTTTTTCAGTTACTACTTGAACACTGATGGTCGAATGGTCCGTGATATCCGTTAGGGTTAGGATAGGTATGACGTTTTCCATATTTTGCTTATATGTTTTCATAAAGATGTGGTCGAGACAAGATTTTTGGCGTGTTGGTGCATTTATAAGAGGCGTGTACCCAAATTCTGCCATAACAGTTAAATAATCATTGACTTTATCATCATTTTTTTTTATGTTCTGGTTCCCATGGAAAGGGATATCCTGTAATGTTCAGAGAACATCGTGGGAACCAAGGGAAAGAAGGTAGGAGTTGGTGTTCTTCTTAAATTTCTGGAGGTTGTATGCCTCGGGGAACACCTCCCTAGGCAATGAGTTCCAAAGCCTCGCTGTTCGTTGGATGAACGAGTCTTTGGAGAGTGATGTTCTGTAGGTCTCCAAAGTGACCACGAAGGGGTGTGATGACTGAACTTGACGGGTTAGTCTCGAAGAGACTGCCAAAGCAGGAACGATTGTTGATATTTCAGAAGAGCATCGCCCATGAAAATATCTATAAAATAGAGACAAATCGCCAACTTTTCTACGGTGTTCCAGACAAGTGAGCGAGTTTGTAAGCGAGGCATCACCGACGAGACGAATTGCTGTTTTTTGGACATAATCCAATAGCCTCAGGATATGTTTAGGTGCCGCGCTCCAAATATGGGTACAGTATTCCAGGACAGGTCGGATCTGTGCCTTATAGATCATAAGGAGCTGAGTGGGGGTGAAAAAGCTCTTGGCACGAAACAAAAAACCAAGTTTATGGGATGCACTTTCGGCAATGGACCTCACGTGATTTTCCCAGGAGAGGTTATTGCTGATAGTAATACCAAGCATCGATATGGATGACTTCGGTGGTATGGTTACTCCTGACAAAGTTATGTTAGGCACAGTGAGATCGGCTTTTCTAGAGAAAAGACATGCTTGTGTTTTGTTTGCATTGAATTCTACCAAGTTATTAGATCCCCACTCGAGAATTGTTGCTGAGTCCATATTTATATTATTAACATTTCTTCCTCGTTCATTTCTGGTTTCACGGGCTGATATAGGGGCCCTGGAAGAGAAAGCGGTATGGAGGGTACTATCATCGGCAAAGCTGTGTACTGGACATGAAGTTGCTTTCAACAGGTCGTTGATGTGAAGTAGAAATAGTGTTGGTGCGAGAATAGATCCTTGCGGAACACCAGCATTTATGAGTAGAGTGTCAGATGAAACTCCATCGACCACTACATGGAAAGACCTGTTTGAGAGAAAACTAGCAAGCAGAGAACACAGCTGAGGGGGCAAGCCATAAGACGGAAGTTTGGCGAGGAGTCCCTGGTGCCAAACTTGATCGAACGCCTTGGAGATATCTAATGCCACAGCTGAAGTTTCTCCATACTTTTCAATAGATAGCTGCCATATATGTGAGACGTTAGCGAGCAGGTCACCAGTTGATCTCTGATGGCGGAAGCCATATTGCCTATCGTTGACAATTCCTGAGTCTTCCAGATATTTCATGAGCTCGATGTTGATGGCTTTTTCCATGACCTTTGAAATAATAGATAGCAGTGCGATAGGTCTGTAGTTGCTAGGTAGGGCCTTTTTGCCTTTTTTAGGGACTGGCTGTACTCTTGCAGTTTTCCAATTGGACGAAAATACCCCCAAATTGTAAGAGTGGTTGAACAACTTGCAAAGAACAGGTGTTAGTTCGGGGGCACATTTCTTGAGAACAATCGGCGGGATTCCGTCAGATCCACAGGCTTTGTTGGTGTTGAGACCCAGCAAAATCTTTCTGATAGTACGTTGGCAAAAGGTGATCTCGGGCATGTGACTGTCAATAGGTGTAATGTTCGGGGGTTGTTTTCCCGATGAATCCAGAGTGGAATTTCCAGCAAATAGGTGCGCAAAGATATTGGCTTTTTCCTGGGCAGTCGTTGCTAGTGTTCCATCTTCTTTGGTTAGAGAAGGAAATGAGCTGGAAGTGAAGTTTCTTCCCACAGCTTTGGCGAAAGACCAAAATGAACGGGATCCGTTAGGACATTCAGCAAGTTTTGATCTTATTTTTGCATTGTGGGCATCTTTTGAGCATTCTATTGTCTCTTTGCATATGCCTCTAGCCTCGACATATGCTGCTCTGGTCTCAGGGCCCGGATTTTTTAGCCATCGATGGTATGCTGCCTGTTTGGATGCCACAGCTCTAGAGCAGTTTCTGTTAAACCAGGTCTTATCGGATGATGTTCTTCTTTCGGTATTCGGTATGTAGGTTTGCATCCCCAACATGATGATTTCAGAAATTGTCTCAGCACATCGTGTTGGATCTACTGAAGAGAAACAAACTCTCTTCCATGGAAACGCTGAGAAAAACATACGAAGACCTTCCCAGTCGGCCGAATTGTAATGCCACATGAGACGGGGTGGTATTGTGCAGCTTGATGGTAAATGGAAAGAGCATGTTGTGGAGATGAGGGTGTGATCAGAGTTTCCAAGTGGGGCACAAACTTTTATTCTATACGGGTCAGGATTGGTGGTGAGGAAAAGATCTAGTGTATTGGCATACTGGTTGTTGACATCAGGGATGCGGGTTGGTAGCTCGACCAGTTGTTCTAGACCATGGGTGATGGCGAAGGCCTTGGCTTGACGACCCACATCATCTGTTTTGTTAGAGAATTTGAGCCAGGCAGCGTTATGTACATTAGAGTCTCCCATGATTATGGTTTCAGCTGTTGGATGGTTCTCCTGAATGTAGTCCAGTTTGAGTGATAGAAACTCAAAGAGGTCGTTATATGAAGGTTCATTAGGTGATAGGTAAAGGCAGCAGAGGAACATAGTCAGTTTGGTATCAGATAGCTTGAACCACATCACATCAAAGTCTTTCGGTTCCAAACTCTCTTCACGCTGGCATGAAAGGTTAGCCTTAGCGTAAAGGCAGACTCCACCTTTGAACCTGAATCGAGAATGGAGTTCGTAACCAGGACAAAGCATATGGACCTTGTTGGTGGACGAGTTTACTTGTGTTTCTGTTAGAGCCAGAATATCCGGTTTTTTCGTCTGTAGGTGATGGTGGACATCATTGATGTTCTTGTTGAGTCCGCGGATGTTGCGAAAATTAATCTTTAATGTTGAGTCCCCTCGAGTACCTCTCGCCCGGAAATCCGAATGGAGAGGTATTTTGCTTCCGGAGTGTTTTACTCTAGGAGACTTCATCATTATTACTATTAGGATGCACCTGAAAATAAAGGAGGAATTGGGGAAAAGGAAAGAGGGAGACCGGAAAGTATCGACCGAACACTGAAACATGGAATGATCCATTTCACAGCACACAAAGTCGATATGGTGGTATTTCACCGGGTGATGAGACCATCTTCCACCTACGGTTATCCTTTTAGTCGCCTCTTACGACAGGCAGGATTTACCATGGGGCTATTCTAAAGCCGACCCCATACAGCAAAAACTCGGAGGAAATGTGAAAAACAATGAGAATATCAATGAAATATAGGTGATAATCTTTGAGTTTCATATCTAATAATTTTGGTATTAAAAACCTTCACGGTGAAAATTGAACTAGAAGCTGAAACATTTTTTTTTGTTGAAAAAATTGGATATGGTCCACCTATATTCCAGCCCGTCGAAAATTTGGAAAATGCGAACTTGATCAATTTGAAAACATCAGCATGTGTAAGTTGTTTTTTTTCTTTCGAAAATAAAGGCAGAACTCACCAAAAAGCAGCATTTTTCATAGTAGGACTTCTGAACTTTATGAATACGTTACTTTTAAGAGAAAACTTGCCAAATTTGTTTAATTAAAATTACAATCATCCCCATTTCTAAAATAAATAATGCAGTTGAAATGTTCGCCTTCAGAGGTATGAATATTTTGTCGTACATAGAAAAAAGGATGATAAATAAACCTATTGCATGTTTACTGACGAACGGAATCCCAAAAATGATGATCATAACCGTTGTTCATTCTATTGCAAAATAAATGAATACATTGGAGCATATACGAGGAGAAATGAAATTTTTTTATTCTTAACTATATTGCTTTCATTTTATAGATATTGTTAATTAAAACATGAAATCTTCATTCCACATAAACTTTCCTTCAACCGACTTATGAATCTTCACCGTGTTCCTCAAACCCGGGTACTATAAATTCGATTTCCCATCGCATCGAATTTTTTTACGTGGATGATTTTTTTTTTTATTGGTAATATTAGTCGAATTTCATCGAATGATACGCCCTATAATTGTGATACTCTATTTTCATTCCACAAACAGTTTAATCTGACTCCGATATGCAAAAGAACTGATGAAAACAGATCACACAGCATCTCTGATGAATATGAAGAATATAAAAACATCAAAGTAGAGAAGAGTACACGCATCGAGTTGAGGAAGGTCAACGAACTCCATATAAATGGGATGAAATAATGTATTAATAATTCTCCACAACTCCACAACAGGAAAGGTTGGTTTAATACCCTGAGAAATTGACAAGTGATTGAATTCTCGTTATAAGGGGGTTGATAAAATTGAGGAGAACAAGCTTTTAATATGGGATGAAAATGTAGCAGATGTTGTATCTCACGATACTCTCACATTTTTGTATAGGTATATGAATGCATGCACTCTGAATTAAATCGTTACAATTGTTGGGGGTTGGGATGGTAGTTCCTATATTTGGATCGAATGAGTTTTCTATGAATATTTATATTGCCATTGCTCGGAATTATACACAATCACATCACTTATTTTCGAATAAAAATAAGAAACATGAAATAAACGGAGATTTTCAATATTCCTATTGAATTTTGGATGGAATTGATGAATCAATCAACACCACTAAGCTGTCTTATACAAGGATGTTCTAAAATTATAATCGGTTGGACATTTTGCTGACCTAACAAATTATTATAAATTTTGTCATGAGGGACTGTCGCGAGTACCTTAATGATGTGTTATTTTCCACAATGCATTCTGAAATTGAAATAATATGTCTCAGATAAGTGCCAGTGAGTCATACTTTTCGGAAATTGTTTCCCTCTCTGTTATCCTTTTATCCTTGTTTACCTCTTCTGCGTGATATATATATATATATATATATATATATATATATATATATATATATATATATATATATATATATAGACAGAAATTATCAAATCAAAGTAAATTCTCCATTTTCAAGTGAAGATTCAATAAATGACCAAAAAAGGCCAGTTCCAACAGAAAGCCAATACAATGATTACTTCATGGAAAAATTGAATTAATAAGCCTGTACTAACAATGAGACCATGACATCATCGATAGGCTCCCCAAATAATAAAATATATCACGAATATTTTTCACTGATGCCTACGACACTGATTATACTTACCAAGTTGTGGATTCATAAACAGTTTGACCTTACCAGAAGTTTATGTTATCATAAGTTTGGATGTGATATTGCTTTTTACGAATCTACCTTGATTTCAGTGGAATGCTATTTCCAACCACTCTTGTTTCGATAAAAAAACGTGAATGAGTAGCATTGACCTCATATTCGAATCATCCTACATGGTATTCAACGATAAATATTACAAACAAATTTTTGGGTCTATTTCATCCAGCTATGTACTTAATGATCACTTGATGCCTGCATGAGAAATATTGGTTTTGATATTCCCTTCCCTTCATCAAAATATTTGTTGATGACCTCATACTTTCTGTTCCTCAGCTCCGAATTGAAGGGGTTTTCAATATTTTCAGTCAGAACAATAATTTACAATTCACAGTCAAAAAAGAAACTGATAACTCCGTTTTTTTTGTATATGAAACTGATTAAAACAGAAAATAACAAATTCATCACAGGGTGGTGAAGAAACCTATTAATATTAACAGACTAATCAATTATTTTTCATATCATCCAACGAAAGTTACCTACCCCTCTTTTAGACTAGAATGTTTCAATATACTGAAAATTATACTCATTGAGAATTCTAACCCATATCCAATGATTAAAAAAATGTTGTTCAGTACCCCGTCATACAACATACCTCGAATAACAAATTCAATTAATATTGACAAGGAAAATCAAACATATTACAAAAGTTCACCTCATATTTAAGAATTAACCCAAAATTAATTAATGTTCTCAAAAACTGAACTATTGAAATAACAAAAACAAACATAAAAACTAGTTCTGATTTATTCTAAATTGAAACCTATCGAAATATTATATTATTTATGAAATTCCATGTCATGATTGTGAAAAAGTTTATATTGGTCAAACTAAACAATTAACGGGGCTTGTGGCTCAGTGGTACGAACGGTAGTCTTGTGCCCACTCTTTCTACCCGACGATGCCGGTTTGATTCCCAGCACAGCCGGTGAAAAAGTTTTCAAAGCCCCAAGCGTGGTTTCGGATTCCACTAGAAAAGGTATGGCCCCCGTCTTCAGGTGGTGGGATTCGATCCCACGCTTTCTTTCGAGATCCAGAGTGCAAATCTCTTCTATCTGGCACCTAATACCACTCGGCTCTGGGATCTTGGACTATATACCTATATATCCTTTTTCAAAGCTACTGCGCCAAAGTTGAAGGTATTTAATTTCTGATAATAATATTCGTTATATTATATCAAATTGACGTTCCACATATTCAATGTAAATCGTCAATCCAACTTCGGCATACGAAAAACATAAGAAGTTACGTTAAAAAAAGGATAAAATCATCTAAACACACGTTATATAGAAATATAAAAGAAGCAATGATATCTTCCACGTATTACCACTAACCGATAATATCCGACTTGTATTCGCATAGATATCCTACCGCCGCGCTCATGTATAATTTTAAATTTCCCGCAAGCAGAACAGCAGTTCGGTTGAATTTGTACTCCTTCGGAATCGTATGAGCAAGAGCTGAATGTTTGTCACACAGATTCGTATATAATAGAAAGAGACAGAAACCCGCATGAAGGGGGCATAACGCTTTTTTCTTACGTGACGGTTTCTACCAGCCAAGCCCAATCGCAAGTCGCGTAACTTATTAGAAATCTTTCTGCAACTCTCCAGTATCTAATTTAGCTTCGTGGTTAAATTCCCTTATTAAAGAGATCACCCATTTTCATAATCCTCTTTCATTGTTAAATTCATTTGAACTCACTCAAAGAATCAAAGATGTGGTGGTGCCACCAAATTCCATTTTGTTGTCCTTCGACGTGGTTAATTTGTTTCCTAGTGTCCCCCCAGAAGATTGTATCAGGTTAGTAAGAGAGCTATTATTTAAGGCAGATGTTCTTTCTTTTCATGTCCTCAATTTATGCAGTCTGTTGAATACTGTTTTACAACAAAACTCCTTTCAGTTTAACAATGAATATTTTACACAAAATTCTGGCCTAGCTATGGGTACTAACTTGTCCCCCCTTCTAGTAGAGATTTTTATGTCTGATTTAGAACATAACCTCAAACTCTTTCCTTTATTTAACAAAATATGTTTTTGGTACAGATATGTGGATGATTGCATTGTTCTTTTCAATGGGAATTTTCAAGAAGTAAATCTGTTGTTAGAATTTTTAAATTCATTACACCCCGCGATACAATTTACAATGGAAATAGCAAAAAACAATTCTCTCCCTTTCTTAGATTTATTGTTAAACATTAACGATTCTAAATTTGATTTTCCGATTTATAGGAAACCTACTCATACAGATACAGTAATTCCCTTTTCTTCTTGCCACCCCAATTCCCAGAAATTCGCAGCGTTCAATTCTCTTTGCCATAGACTATTTAATATACCGTTGTCTCCTGGAAGTTTCAATATTGAATGGAATATTATTAAACAAATAGGTCACGACAATGGTTTTCCCCCTTACTTAATCAACAGAATTCGCGATAAACATCTTATCAAAACCCTCAATCGCAGTTTAGTTCCGATTGAAAAAACCAATAAATATTGTTCTATTCCTTATTTGGGCAAAGTTTCTCTTGATATCTTGGACATTTTCAGACGTTTCGGTAATGATATCAATTTCTCGTTTTACACTACGGATACGATTTCCAAAATGTTAGTTAATACTAAAGATAAAGTACAAATCAGGAGTCTACAGAATTTCATGTTCACAGACTGATTGAGTTGCCCAATATGTCGGTCAGAGTGGTAGAAAAATAAAAACAAGAGTTGGTGAACATGTTAAACTGATTGAGAGTTCTAGAAATCCACACATAGATGATTATAATACAAAAAGTTCATTTGCTATCCATATTCTTAATCATAACCACAGCTTTGATATTGATACTGATTTAGATATTTTACATGTTTGCCAAAAGGGTTCTTTACTTAATTTCCTTGAAATATTTGAGATCAATGCTGTCATAAACGATCCGAGCGTCGTTTCCCTGAATGAACAAGTACAATTTGATTGTCGAAATTTTTTTAATTCCCTTTCATTTCATTAGAACTTTTTCCTGCCTTGATCTCCGATAAACCGATTGTTCTATGTCATAGTAGATCTGTTCTTTTGGACAGGTGTTATTCGGTTAGCTCTGTGGTGTGGTATTCCTTTCTTTAGTACAGGTTACACTTCATGGTGTTCGTTGGAATAACTAGTCTGTCACATACACACTGTTCTTTATTTTGATACATAATTGTTCTACTCCTAGATATATATATATATATATATATATATATATATATATATATATATATATTTGCAAATATGGATAGGTGACATCTGAGCTCTTTGCATAGTATATTAATTGCTCTGGTTGGATTTACATCTAGTTCATCTTTGTTCCGTGCATGGAGTTCTCCTGTCGCCGCTCCATGGTTTGGTTTCGACAATTCAGTTTGCCAGATGGATGGCTCTTTGGGTGCTGTCAATCACCAGTCATTGCTGCCATTGTTTTCACGGTCCTCATGTCGTCTTTGTATTTTGCATCGGCTAATGTATTTAGCCCCCCTAAATTTGAAAAAGGGGACACAGCCCTTAAAGGCGAATTCTCAAGTTTTCATTTGGTCTGAATTATGATCTCTTGACTTAAAATAATTTTAATCTTTAACCTATAAAATAATTTTTTCATCTCCATGTAAGTAGCACTTATTGTATCATATTACCTATGGATTTAAGTCTTTGTTCTTCTTTTATTGTAGAAATTTTATTCTCCGCTGGTGATGAACCTATAGAGGTTCGAAACATGTATACTTAATCGATGGTTTTCAACCTTCCACCATCTGTTAACTAATCGATTGTTAATATTATATTGTTTTTCTACTTCATAAAATAATACCACTCCACTTCGAGATATAATGGACTTCTACCACAGGTTTATTAGAAATGGTTCACATTAATGAAAGAAAAACAAATGTTATAAATTAAAGAACAAATATTAATAATTCAATTTTAAAAATCCATTTGAATATACATACTGAATATAAGCCAGTCATTTGTCACTTTGATTGTTTCCGTAAAAAAAAGTCACTTGTTCTTCTTGATAGCAATTTATTAACAATTTCATGTTTCTTAAGCATTTTGGAAATAAATTCAATTTATATTTTCTATTACTTATTTTGTAGATTGGTTCGAGAAATAAAGCAAACATTTTCGAAAGCTCGGCCAAAAAACGGAGAATTTACCTCAAATTGGTCATTCCTAATTTATACTCAATAGACATTAACAGTCAACAATATATAACCATATGTATGTATATGGAAGGAATATAATGGACATAGCCCTCAGAGAAAAGTGCTAACCGTAGACACGTGTTTCGGGCTCTCGGCCCTCATCAGTACGGTGGAGAAGTGCAAGGATGAACAACACTTGGTAGAAAACGACAAATCAACGGAGCCAACAAACAGAAGCCAGCCGCTCATTTGTGATTTCGGTCAGCAGTCCCTGAATTGCAGGGCAACAACCAACGTCACCACGGAGGCAGCTATACCTACCTGCGTGACATCCGAGTCCAGGAATATAAATATGAAAGAGAGTAATATCGAGGGGACTGCTAGAAACAAAATGGAAGGAATTTAATGGACATAGCCCTCAGAGAAAAGTGCTAACCGTAGACACGTGTTTCGGGCTCTCGGCCCTCATCAGTACGGTGGAGAAGTGCAAGGATGAACAACACTTGGTAGAAAACGACAAATCAACGGAGTCAACAAACAGAAGCCAGCCGCTCATTTGTGATTTCGGTCAGCAGTCCCTGAATTGCAGGGCAACAACCAACGTCACCACGGAGGCAGCTATACCTACCTGCGTGACATCCGAGTCCAGGAATATAAATATGAAAGAGAGTAATATCGAGGGGACTGTTGAAAACAAAATGGAAGGAATTTAATGGACATAGCCCTCAGAGAAAAGTGCTAACCGTAGACACGTGTTTCGGGCTCTCGGCCCTCATCAGTACGGTGGGAAGTGCAAGGATGAACAACACTTGGTAGAAAACGACAAATCAACGGAGTCAACAAACAGAAGCCAGCCGCCATTTGTGATTTCGGCAGCAGCCCTGAATTGCAGGGCAACAACCAACGTCACCACGGAGGCAGCTATACCTACCTGCGTGACATCCGAGTCCAGGAATATAAATATGAAAGAGAGTAATATCGAGGGGACTGTTTAAAACAAAATGGAAGGAATTTAATGGACATAGCCCTCAGAGAAAAGTGCTAACCGTAGACACGTGTTTCGGGCTCTCGGCCCTCATCAGTACGGTGGAGAAGTGCAAGGATGAACAACACTTGATAGAAAACGACAAATCAACGGAGTCAACAAACAGAAGCCAGCCGCTCATTTGTGATTTCGGTCAGCAGTCCCTGAATTGCAGGGCAACAACCAACGTCACCACGGAGGCAGCTATACCTACCTGCGTGACATCCGAGTCCAGGAATATAAATATGAAAGAGAGTAATATCGAGGGGACTGTTAAAAACAAAATGGAAGGAATTTAATGGACATAGCCCTCAGAGAAAAGTGCTAACCGTAGACATGTGTTTCGGGCTCTCAGCCCTCATCAGTACGGTGGAGAAGTGCAAGGATGAACAACACTTGGTAGAAAACGACAAATCAACGGAGTCAACAAACAACAAAATAAATATATATATATATATATATATATATATATATATATAAATAAATATATATATATATATATATATATATATATTGTTATGTTATGTTATGCCAGTTATAAGTTTTAAAAGGAAAAAACCCACAAAAAGAATAATTACTAAATAGTTATTAGTTTCAAGAGATTGTTTTGACATAATTTTGGAAGTTCTATTTATTTGTAAGCCTATGTATAATATGGATAGATAAAAATGTCAAAATACTATAACACAATCAATTTCATACACTGTCATAATGACAACAAAAAGTCTAGATTTACAAAATTTTCATGAATAAAAAGTGATCAACACATTTATAAATTTGAAACATACAGTATATGAAATTGAAGCTAACTAAAAGTAGCCAATGGTAGAACAGTAAACTTCTTGATGAGAATAGCCAATCAGGGAATAGATGGTCATATGGAAAATTGGAAATTGTGAGAGAATAACAACGGGGTGATGTCATAAGCAATTATTATTGAAATTTGTACATAGTAATAAGAATGGGAAAATAGTTGTATATATAAATTATATAAGATGAACCCAAACAGTGAATTGTGACAATTTGGTGCGCGAATTCGAACATTCGAATGAAAAAGAAGAGGGAAAATTGGTATCCTGGTGACAACAAACAAAGCCAGAGAGAAGATCGAAAATAAATTTACAAGGGAATGCCACGCAACATTTTGGGAGAAAGAAAAATGAAATAATTCCAATATTAGAAGAGAAAAACCAATATTACCTCAATTATACAACATATCCAAGTGTCCAAAGCTGATTTCTGCATATGTATGGTTCCTGATTTATGGTATTGGAGTTCCTGATGGCGCTCGTAGTGAGAAGGGATCCAATTTCAGGATATATCTTGAACTCCGACAGTTCCAGCCAGGTATAAAAACTTTAATAGTGCACATCCGGTCTTGAACAATTTCACAAATAACGTATCTCACATCTGAAGAACTTTATTTCACTTTATTTTGAACTATAACAGCAAACTTCACTCTCGAAGAAAAAGTGAGGTTGTGTCTATCCATCCATGAACATTTTCGAAAGCTCAAATTGGTCATTCCTGACTGCCACCCAAATAATTCATACTCAATAGACATTAACAGTCAACAATATATAACCATATGTATGTATATATGTATATATATATATATATATATATATATATATATATATATATATATATATATATATATATATAAAGAAGGTGTGAGGGTTAGACGACTGTCTGAGTTAAAGAAGAATCCTTTTTAAATTATCTGTCATTCTCCTTATGAGACAGACCAAAATCGTTTCAATTAACATTAAGTTGGTACCCTTGATTTGTTGGTGGTATTATTTTTCATCTCATTGTATGTTGGCAACAAGTCTTATATCAATTTTTCATACATGTCAATTGTCAACTTCATTTACACTTCAATTGTCATTCATCTTTCACCACTTCCTCTTGAATCCAACATGACCTCCATAAGAGCCCATTTGGAATTTTAAAATGTTTTTACACTTATGTTCAAGTGATCATGATCAATTTCGATATAAGTTTTAACTATATATGACTATACCAAGAGTGTTGTCTGTTGTGACATGTTATTTTATAAATTGCTGCGAGTGAAAGGGATTTTTAACCTCACTTTCGTAAGTACACACATGCCGAATTGTTTTTCATATCTAATAATGTTCAATTTTAATTCAGTGTAGAGTTCCTGATGAAGAGACAATGAATGACTCGAAAGTTCGAATAGAAAAAAAGAGTGCACTTTTTTTTTCCATCCCCTTGTTGACTGCATACCCGAATTTAAAAAGGATCCGTATATATATATATATATATATTTATTTATATAATAATAATAATTTATTGAATCCTTTAAGATCAAATACATGATATAGGATACGTCAATGACACAAAAAGGTAGACAAATAATCAATATACCAAAATACAAAATATAAGTATATACACGAACTGCCACTGCACTTCATGAAAAAACTGGACTAACCAGAGAAAAATCCATTGATTAAAATGGGAATTAATGTTCTTATTAGAAGCAGAGTGATTTGTTATCCTCCTCCCTTTCTTGACGGAGCAACTGTGTATCCCTCCGAATTATTCGCACCAGAAAATTCAGTTTCAGTTCAGCGGTCACGATGTATATGGTAGGAATCGCGACAGCTTTTGAGACATTTGATCTGCATCCCGACTTTTCGAAAACAATTCTTGCATAAAAATAACTATCTTGTTATTCCGAAGGTTCGTCTCACATTCAATTTTCATTTTTCCTTTCTATGTTGGGTTGACTTTGTTATTAACGAACAAATAATCATAGTGAACAAATTTTCCGGTTAACTCATATGACTCAGTAATTTTGGTCAATATTATATGTAATAGTGATTATCTCATCACTTGGCGGCTTCACAAAAACCTTTTTTTTTTAATATATTTGAAGGGCATCCTGACAGGCTTATCTGCGTATATCATTGAACAGATAATTTTCATTCTTGGGCCTCACATAGATATAAAATGTATTAGAAAACATTACAAGTGTTCCCGCCAGATATTCAAATTATCGTTACAGTTTAACGATCATTTCTAATTACCTTATTCCCGCGGCTTCATTGGTGGATTTCGAGGTAGTTATGCTTTTTTATTCTTTTTTTTTAATTCTGTGCCAGAAATTTGAGAAATACTATTTTGGTGAATACGGAACTTATGCAACGTTAATCTATTAAAATTAAAGATTTCAGTGCAGATGAAATTGAAAGCAAATACCCCAATTTTGTTATTTCTTATAGCTGATTTCAGAAAATGTATCCGTTGAAAGGCAATTACTTTTATTTTTGACTACGCCCTATTGGAAAAAATGCTTTGATATCCCAATTCTCGACTTACAAATAATTTTTTTTCAATACTGGTGAATTTGACGAAAATATGAAAATTCCTTTTTTTATTCGAAGGTCAAACTGTCGTCAATTTTGCTAATCATAATTTTCGTTGGAATGAATAATGTATACTTCACGTATTGGCTCACAACTTGATTTAGTTTCGAATTGGAACTATGGAAACAGATGAACGGATTCAAATATGAAACTAACTCAAAATTTTATGGTAGTTTCAACCCCTTAGGACTCGAATTTCGGGAACCCCCTTTTTATCCCCTGGAATATAAAAATTTAATTAATCTATCACCAATACTATTTGATACATAAACTGTTGTATTCCACCGACTGAGGTGCAGAATTCAAAAATGCAATTTTAGAAAGAAAGAATGAAATGAACCTTACTAGAGGTTTTGAAAGAAAAAAATATTAGCGATAATCTCATAATGGGCGTTGCAACATTCGGACATGACAAAAAATAAAAATGATGTAGTTTGTCGATTTTTTTCAAATTAATCTGGAAAATCTGACAAAAATTATTGATTTCAAAGAATACGATTTGACCGGCTATGAAAAAATTATTTTTAATTAATTCATTAAAACCTGCTCTCTGATTTGGTACTTAATACAGGTGAAAATTCGAATCAGCGGCTTTAGATTGTCCACACGGAATACAAAAGTTGCCCATTTCACAGAAAGTATTCTCACATACTACACTACTTGAATACTTAAATATTCGACAGTTCCTCACGTACTAATTGAAGTTACAGGGAACTGATGATCGGAGTGATTTTGGAACGTGCGAACTGAAAAATAAACAAGAAAGATTTCGAATCACAGATAATGGAAAACGAATTGACACCGACAAAAATATCAATATAATTTGTCGAAATATAATTATTTCGACATCAAGCGAGGATTCAAACATGTCTGAAAGGTGCCTTCACCACATAGTTAGGAGCTCTGATATGAGCAACAGGAGCACCGTGTGTCACTTCTATCTGCAATCGTATTCAGGTGAATACTGTATTCACCTGAAGACGATTGCAGATGAAAGCGTTTGAAACGTTGTGAAAAACTTTCTAATTCATTCAAGATGATGGACGTCCGAAACGAGAGTAATCATGTTCATAAGGATTATGAGGCTCCCTCTTTACATTTCCCGAACAATCAGTTCCAAAATCCACATTATATAAATGTATATTTTGCATCCATCAAGTGGGTTATCACCCAGTTGGGCAGTTCGTGTCTTAAAATTGTTTATTGATTTGGGCCACTTTTTTTTGAATGATTCGAAATGAAAATACCTTTGTTAATAAAGAGTGGGTTCCTATATCCACAATCTGTTGATGATATTTTCATGTCTTGTCGAGTATTTTGAATTGTCTCTAGTGTGAGAAACCTTGCCACGAATATATGCATTTGGATTTTAACTAGCGGCAACTTAGACAAAGACACATAATGCCGATATTTGTAATTTGACTTATCACCAATCCGTTTTTTGCATTATTCTTCAGGAAGCTTCATGTTTTGACAAATCAATATTTGAATTTTCAAACAGTCCATTTCATATCTATTCTACGTACTGTTGGTGCTCTCAAGTCAAAGAGAAAAAAATTAATTCTTATTTTGTTGCAGGTGAAGGCGAAATATCCATTTCATTATTTGATTTGTCAGACTTTCACTACAGGACTACTACTAATGTCGAACGTCTATGATATTTCTGTTTGTGGAATTGATTATCTAATCGTGAAATATTGTTCATGATAGTTGATTTATCTCTTCATGTTTATTGTTTCAGAGTTTATTTTTGTTGTTCAAGCCATTATTTCAATTATCCCATGAATAATCTTGTTTCGAAGAGTATTACAGAAAGTGTATATGAATATATCGTTATTATTTGAAAATGCATATTCGATGAATATATTTCTATGGTTTTGAGATGAAAACAGAATATTCAGAAATATTTGAATTATTGACAATTTTATTTAGGTTTCCCAATTCGTTTTCTTTTGGAGAAACCACTGGTTGTCCCTCCCCCCTAGAATTGAAGGAAGTGACCGCCACGGCTCTGGACGTTTTCACATAACATCGTGAGCATATGATATGTGACTTGCCATCGAAAACGGGAATTATAATCAGTTCATTGTTGCTAATTTCTCTTACTTTTTGCAATATTGAGGTTCCATGACGGCTACCCCAGTAACTCGAATAGGTATAGGTAATATTAAACTTTATGATATATTCTGAAAGAATGAATGTTGTCAATTCATATGGATAATTTCGTTTTCATGCATTGCTTCAGAAATCGCTTCCAATCAATCAGCAATTACTTTCAAATGACATATTTTGAGAAAGTTCTTCCTGCTTTTATATCAAGGTAGTGATTATGTATCGTTCAATCCCCACCCAAAGCAAGTAATTGTTTTTCTATCTCATAGTTTCCAGCTTTCCAAGTACAGGAATGAATCCATTCAATCACATTATATCGGAAACTAAAAGGCATTCAGTCGAATATATTCATTTTACCGTTGATATATCAATTCGCCATAACTCACGTCCATAATTTAATCTACATAAAACTATCCGTGTTGTTTGATTGAAATTATATGATATATAGACAATTTCACGATAAATGAGATTGTTGTTCACTGTTTTATGTGCCATGTGTTTGAGTATTGGTTTGAATTATTCGCACCACAGATTCGATTCCGGTCCAATAATTAGTATGAATAAAATCGAATATGAAACATTGAACGTCATTGGGTTTCTGGTAATTCTGCCACGTCCATTGCGTGAATGGCTTCCTGAAATCTCATATTTCCTGGAATTATGTGTTATGGTGTTCTGGCTATGTGCAATGTTCAGTTCGAATCACTGACTCCATTTATCTATCGCAATCAATCGGTTTTTGATGAAAATGCAATCATATTATCAAAGAATTATCTGCTGAGATATATTTGGACAGTTGCAGACAATAACATACAAAAAAGTTCCCGCAGTGTGTTCGAGTGGAAATTGGTGTTCCATAAGCCCTCTTCTGCGTCACTATTGTTCGCATTTTTTGCAGATGGCGAAATTATTCATTCCACCATGTAGGTATCTATCCCAACCAATTTCTTCTCCCTTGGTGATACATCGGGAATGAATTGTCTGAAGTTTTCAGGTGTTCTAGGAAATCCATCAAATCAAGTTCCATCTTAAAAATAACCTCAAACTTTAAAAAACAAGAAGCATAAAAAAATTATTCGGAGAAAAAATACCTTCAAATCATTTTACCAAAACGTTCTTTCAAGGCTTCGAATTGAAACACAATCACTTTTCACTGGAAGAAACTCCATATAAACACGTGCAATCTCGAAAACACTTATTCGTGATTCTCAGTACCTCGTCTTCCGATAGATGGCGCTGAGATCTTATTTTCTAGATCCAATATCAGCAAGAAAGCTAGATAGATAAGCTTCATTGTCTACATGAGAACATTTGTCGATAAAGTCAAAGTTATCACAATGTGTTCTAATGATAATTAATATAAAATGTACAATATTTCAATACATTACGATCACATGTAAACACTAATTCTAATAGAAAATTGTCAAATTACCTGACGTGTTTACCGGTTAGAGTTGGAGTTAGTGAATTTTTCCCTGTATTTGTGTATCAAGCAAGCTGTCTCTAAAATGAAAATTTTACATAACGTCAGTAATTTGTTGTTTGAAAAAATCGGCCTGCAAGATTCTCGCGTTTTTGCTTTGAAAATTAATTTCAAAGCTCGTTTCTGGAGAACAAATATACTTTGGAATAGAACTTGACCGCACGAACCCCAGAATGGATTTCCATACCGTAAGTGAGACGCAATGAATGAGTAGTATGCACCTAAAAGAGCCGACATTCCAAGTTCGCGGGATATCACATTGACAACGTATCAACCGTAGGATAGCTTTTTTTAGGGCTATAATATGAGACTCGAACTTCAGATTGTTATCAATGTGTACGCCAAGGGATTTTGTTCCAGGCTTGCTTTCAATCATTTCTGGACCTAAGGGTACTTCTTCTAAATCGAACATGAACGTGACCAAATTTGTTTTTGTGATGTTCATTGTTAGCATATTTGCTTCGCATCACATTTCGATTGATTCTTTGGTCTTAGAACCAATATCTGAAATAAATTTCTTATGTGTTGATAATTCTGCACATAACTCATTGATAGCGATATATTCCTACATAGCACAAAGCTCAGAAAATCATGTGGAATATTGTTACTATCTCACTCAACCCACGACGACAATTAATATTGCTGTGATACTTTCATCGATGATTGAGTATGCGGTCCACAGGTATGGAATAAATTATTTTTAACGTTATTATGTATTTATTTAACAAAACCTGAAACATGTCGATTTTTATTGTCAATTTGACAATTCACAGTATGAAAACATTACCCCCTTCTTGTACCCCCTCTGAATTATGAGCACATCCTCAAAAAATTTAAATGAGAAGGGGGATCGTGTGGCACTTCGTTCAAAAGTTTTTCAAATTTGTTGCAAGCGTTACTGAGAAAATTTATTTTGAAAATGTAAAATTCTGGTACTTCACGTAGAATGTTTAGTAAGTATTTTTCAACTAATTTTACAATCAAATTTAATATTCAAAATGACCATTATCTTCTTGACAATAAGCAAGTCGATCTTGGAATTCTCGTACAACATTTTGTAGGACCTCAGGGGTTATGATGATGTTGGTGTATCATCGATATTGAGAGCTTTACATTAATGAAAATACCATCCTTATGAAATTCAATTGGTTTAGGAGTTGAATGAGGATGATCCTGATGGAAGGCAACAATGCTGTGAACTGATGATGAACAGAATGAAAGCCGATTTGCAGTTCATAAACAAAATTATTTTTTCTGATGAAGCAACTGTAGATATTGGAGCAGAGAAAATCCTCATTGGATGTGTGAGGCTCACACACAATATCCTGAAAAAGTGAAGCTTGAGCTGGTATCATTAACAACAAAATTATTGGCCCTCATTTCTTTGAAGGCACAGCTAATAGTGAGGTTTATCTAGATTTATTGATGAACTTTTTACAGCCTACATTGAAAATACTTTTTCCTGATGTTAATGATCCAAATGCAATAGATAGATCGATTTGGTACCAACAAGACAGAGCTCCACCGCATAACAAACGTGTTTTCCCAAAAGGTGGATTGGAAGACGTGGAACGATTGAATGGCCGTCTAGATCCCCCGATTTGACTCCTCTCGGTGACTTCTTATGGGATTATTCAAAATCAGAAGTATTTTTCAATAGACCAGACAATATTGCAGATTTAAAACTTAGGATAACGGAAGAAATTAACAACATAACCCCTGAGGTCCTACAAAATGTTGTACGAGAATACCAAGATCGACCTGCTTATTGTCAAGAAGTGAATGTCATTTCAAACATCTCATTTAATTGTAAAATGAATTTAAAATACTTCCTAAACATTATGTTACATTATTTCCCTAATTCTACGTAAAGTGAGAAAAATTTACATTTTCAAAATGAATTTTCTCGGTTATGATTGCACCAAATTTGAAAAAACTCAATATTGCTGAACAGAGAATGAAAATCCTTTCAAACAAGATGCCACACAATTCCCCTTCTCATTTAAAATTTATGAAGGGGTTCTCATAATTCAGAGGGGGTGCAAAAATGGTGTAATATTTTCATACTGTTAATTGTCGAATTGACAAAAGAAATCGACCTTTTTCAGATTTTTTTAAACAAATACATAATAACGCCAAAAAATGACATCATTCCATACCAATGACCACACTGTATGTATTGAGTACCGATATTGATAATAAAGACAGCAAATGTGAAACCAAAACAAATTAAGCATGACCATCGCGCGGACTCTTTCTAGTCGGCAACGTTGAATTGATGCGCATGCGCGAAAATGGAGGCGTGACATGTATTGGTTGATGTTTGGTAGCCATAACTACGCGCTGCCAATATGACAATGAAAGACATATATAACCCGACTTCACTTTCATTGCGTTGCTCTAATGGCCAGTTATCAATATTCGTAGTTAATAAATATATGTTATAGAACGCACAAGACTCATACAAGTATCTCAGCCAACTTGTACTGTGACAATTTTGATCTAAAAATCAGATCGATGTATTTCATTATTATCAATGATCTCAGTAAACCGGTACATACGTATTTCTTTCAACTCTGCCTTCTAACCAAAACATTTTTGAAAACGTACAGAACGTTATTGATTTTTTGGGGAAAGAGACGAATTTCTTAAATTGAAGGATTCCCCATAATAACTTTTTCTGAATATTCTTCCGGAAAAGATCAGTTCTTCTTTTTCCTTCATCTTTTTCGAAATACTATGTGACTGATATCTCATTCAGCCTCATAATGCCCTAGTTATAAACGATAATCCATCCCTTGCTATTTCCACAACTCAATTTTCACTATATACTTCCCATTCATTGTTGACTCCTTATCTGTATATTTGTTTTATATTCCAACATATCTCCCAACTCCTATTTCTATGTTTTGCGTAATACTCTGTGGTTTCTGTTGTTGTTCTGTTGTCTGTTCTGTTGTAATAGTATTTGTGTGACAAAATGGACAGAGTTGATTTGCAAAATCATTTATGATCTAGGTGAGCAATTATGTAGGAATAATTCAATCAATGCGGTATTGAAAATTACTTAATATTTAATGTGTATCGCAAGATATTTCGTGTGATTTCTTTTGCCATTGATTGAAATTTGTTTTTCTCACATGTTCCGTTTCTAAATCATCATAAACTAAAAATGTATTTTTGTTTCAGGTGAGAATCGCGACAAAAAGGATTTTTCCGTAAGTACCTATATCCAACGTTCGTATATAATATTGCATCACAAAAGGGACGAGTTTCCATCGAAAAAGCAAATATTAAATGTCCATGAGGAATTTTTATATTGCAGTTTAGTCGTGATCGTGTTATACATAAGATATTTTGTTAGAATAAGGCAAAATTTAGGAATTTCCATCATATTTTGTAGAGAGGTAAGGATTATAATATATTTATGGCTCATTGAGGTTACGTCATTTCGATTGTTATTCTGTACGTTTTGCTTGAATATTTCGTTTCATTTCCAGAATTCTATCTAAGAACCAACATAATTCTTATCACACATTAGATATGGAATACTATATACTACATTCGTATTTGAAGTTATGGGACTTTCATCTTTGATTTTTGTGTGGATTGACCGACTCGTTTAATCCGACACAATGAAGAGATTTCAGTGTTTATGCAAAGCATGAACGCACATTCTCACAGGAAGCCTGAGAATTTACACAAATTAATACACAAAAACAAATTACGCACAAAGAGATTACTAAAAATTTCGGCATGAACAATATTGTAGGAGGCCGAAAAAACCCACAACAAACGAAACATGACAGAACGAAAGGCAAAATTGTATATAATGTATATATTGTAATTACTAGTCTTAAGGTATGCCATGTAATAATACAACAAAAACTGTGAATAAATGATATTGGATTGGATTGGACTGGTCACGATCAGTCGTGCCAACATAAAATCCATACTATTTGTATTACGCTGTTGTGGAGACCTCCCAAGGAATACAGCCAGACGTTATTAGGTATTTACGTCTCATTCACTGTCGATCGATAGGGAAAAGTTAATTGCAATGAATCGAGTCAATTGTTTTTAACCGCTTTCTTACTTGTTTGACCAACCCTCAGAAGTCAATGAAAACTTGTACGAGTTAAGGATCACGGGGCCCTTACCTTTTATAGTGAGATCCGAAACCCCATCAAAACGAACAATTGAAATCGGGTTCACTGAGCCTTTGTTGTATTGGGAAATTCAATATTAGATAGGTCATAGATAGTTCCAGCTAGTTTAGGTATCATTTCTTTATTAGGTAGGTGAGAAATCATACAGTCGAACTCCACCAAAAATAATTTAATGCCAATGTGGCACGAAGATTTACATCAGGACATGTTTCGAAGGATTCGTCCTCCATCATCAGCAAAAAGTGGAAGGGATTACAAGCAGATCTAGAGAAGTGAAATGTTACAATTACAAGGGGGGCAAAAATTAAGAGAAAAATATAACCTACCATTGTATGGTGGAAAAAATTATGAAGATATGCCTCTAACAAATTTGTTTAACTATAATAACATTAGAGTGTCCGCATCTAGTGCGGATTCACTAGTGTTAGGGGATTACAAAGGATTTATTATATAATCAAAAACACATGCATGGAAATAGAAAATGGGTTGATGACTGACATATGACAACGACTTAGACTTATGGAACATCAAATTTCAAAGTGACAGAGAAATGTTTGTGACCGTGACATGGAATCGAGAAAAAGAAGTAGCTGGGTGTGGTGTAGAGGTGTGTTATGAATTCAGATCTAGAGATGGGAAATCAAAATAGTTAGGAGTTAAAAAGTTTTAGGCTATCAAAATGAATTTGTTCATTGATACAATGTAAATTAGAACTTTCGATTGCCTTGTTAATTTCTAGAGTTTCAAAGAGATTGAGTGTTTTTCCTTTATCTCAAATATGTGAAATTTCAAGGTCTGAGTTGGGATCGAAATTGTGCTTTTCGTTTATAATATGGTTAGAAAAAACAGAATTAGAGTTTATAAGTTCTTTTTCAGAGTTAGAATCTATCGAACGAACGTGTTGGTAAGAGTGTACCATCCGTACAATCAAAAATTTTCATCATTTCATTCACTTTTTCACCGCTTTTTAACTATACCTCTCAATGATTCCAATTTCTCAACAAAACTCAACATCATCGAACAAATTGCTTATAACAACGGCTTCCCAATCCAAACAATCAATAGATTATATTACAGATATGTCAATGAATTCTCCAACTTCAGATTAACACAAACTAATTCACCAAATAAACATTTTTCTTCGTCCTATTTTGGTCCTCTATGTTTTCGACTCAAGAATATCTTGTTTAATAAACTCAACGCCAATATTGATTCAAATTTTTCTATCTATCAAAACTTCCAACAACCTGAAATATTGTGTGGGAAACTCTAAAGATGAAATTCCATTGTTGGATAAATCTGGTGTTCATAAATTGACTGTAAAATTTGTTATATTGGTCAAACAGGCCGCAAGATCAGAACACGACTAGCTGAACACGTTTGTTTGATAGATTATAACTCCGAAAAAGAACTTATTAACTCTAATTCTGTTTTTTCCAACCATATTATAAACGAAAAGCACAATTTCGATCCCAACTCAGACCTTGAAATTTCACATATTTGCGATAAAGGTGAAAAACTCAATCTCCTTGAAACTCTTGAAATTAACAAGGCAATCATAAGTTCTGACTTACATTGTATCAAATTCATTCTGATAGCCTAAAACTTTTTAACTCCTTACTATTTTGATTTCCCATCTCTAGATCGAATTTCATAACACACCTCTACACCACACCCAGCTACTTCTTTTTCTCGATTCCATGTCACAGTCACAAACATTTCTCTGTCACTTTGAAACTTGATGTTCCATAGGTCCAAGTCGTTGTCATATGTCAGTCATCAACCTATTTTCTATTTCCATACATGTGTTTTTGAAGATATTATAAATCCTTTGTAACTTAAAATGTTTGTTAGGACTAACCATTGCCCCTAACACTAGTGAACCCGCACTAGATGCGGACACTTCAATGTTATTATAGTCATACAAATTTGTTAGAGGCATATCTTCATAATTTTTTCCACCATACAATGGTAGGTTATATTTTTATCTTAATTTTTGCCCCCCTTGTAATTGTAATATTTTACTTCTCTAGATCTGCTTGTAACCCCCTTCCTTTTTTTGCTGATGATGAAGGATCAATCCTTCGAAACATGTCCTGATGTAAATTTTCGTGCTACATTGGCATTAAATTATGTTTGGTGGAGTTCGACTGTATGATTTCTCACCTACCTAATAATATCACCTCCACTGTATGAGATGGATCGCCTACGTTGGATCATTTCTTTGTTGAAGGGTAAGGAAGAATATGTGCTTTGTAATGCAGCATATATATATATATATATATATATATATATCTATATATATATATATATATATATTCATATATAAACAAAGGATTGGGACGTCGGACGGGATGGAAAAAATCTCAATACAACCATAACAAACAGAGAGGCACAGAAGGTTGGATCTCCAATTATTGCTGGATTTGCTTGCTATATGGCCTCCCAACCGGACACTGTGAACTTGAAAAACACATGAACATGATCGGTCTTGCAGAGAAACCTCAGTGCATTTACTGTACTAGTGCCAAGGCTTGTAATTTCATTTTTTATTTCGGATTAGCACCTTCGAGGTTTTGCCAGCCTTCGACTCATGGACTTTTGGGTTTGGAGTAAGTTCTCATCAGACTTCCATCCTTACATCCCCTAGTAGAGTCTGAACGTAACTTTGATGAGTTGGAACTTTCTTTCTTTGTAAAAAAAGTGCTGTTTCTTCTTCTCCCTCTTTTTTTCTGGTCTTCTTGATCGGAAACTTTGTGACTAGGATAGTTCTCATCAGACTTTACCTTTGTTCTGGAGTTCGATTATTAATGCTCAAAATTGGAGAGTTACACAACAATCTTATGTACATAACGCTGCCTGGCTCAAATTCTCTAACAAAACAGATGATGCGGGTCGTCAAACCGAGGCCTTCGCCATCACTCATGGTCTAGAACAACTGGTCGAGCTACCAACCCGCATCCCTGATATCAACAACCAGTCTGCCAATACACTAGATCTTTTCCTCACCACCAATCCTGACCCGTATAGAATAGAAGTTTGTGCCGCACTTGAAAACTCTGATCACACCCTCATCTCCACAACATGCTCTTTCCATTTACCATCGAGCTGCACAATACCACCCCGTCTCATGTGGCATTACAATTCGGCCGACTGGGAAAGTCTCCGTATGTTTTTCTCAGCGTTTCCATGGAAGAGAGTTTGTTTCTCTTCAGTAGATCCAACACGATGTGCTGAGACAATTTCTGAAATCATCATGTTGGGGATGCAAACCTACATACCGAATACCGAAAGAAGAACATCATCCGATAAGACCTGGTTTAACAGAAACTGCTCTAGAGCTGTGGCTTCCAAACAGGCAGCATACCATCGATGGCTAAAAAATCCGGGCCCTGAGACCAGAGCAGCATATGTCGAGGCTAGAGGCATATGCAAAGAGACAATAGAATGCTCAAAAGATGCCCACAATGCCAAAATAAGATCAAAACTTGCTGAATGTCCTAACAGATCCCGTTCATTTTGGTCTTTCGCCAAAGCTGTGGGAAGAAACTTCACTTCCAGCTCATTTCCTCCTCTAACCAAAGAAGATGGAACACTAGCAACGACTGCCCAGGAAAAAGCCAATATCTTTGCGCACCTATTTGCTGGAAATTCCACTCTGGATTCATCGGGAAAACAACCCCCGAACATTACACCTATTGACAGTCACATGCCCGAGATCACCCTTCGCCAACGTACTATCAGAAAGATTTTGCTGGGTCTCAACACCAACAAAGCCTGTGGATCTGACGGAATCCCGCCGATTGTTCTCAAGAAATGTGCCCCCGAACTAACACCTGTTCTTTGCAAGTTGTTCAACCACTCTTACAATTTGGGGGTATTTCCGTCCAATTGGAAAATTGCAAGAGTACAGCCAGTCCCTAAAAAAGACAAAAAGGCCCTATCTAGCAACTACAGACCTATCGCACTGCTATCTATTATTTCAAAGGTCATGGAAAAAGCCATCAACATCGAGCTCATGGAATATCTGGAAGACTCAGGAATTGTCAACGATAGGCAATATGGCTTCCGCCATCAGAGATCAACTGGTGACCTGCTCGCTTACGTCTCACATATATGGCAGCTATCTATTGAGAAGTATGGAGAAACTTTAGCTGTGGCATTAGATATCTCCAAGGCGTTCGATCGAGTTTGGCACCAGGGACTCCTCGCCAAGCTTCCGTCTTATGGCTTGCCCCCTCAGCTGTGTTCTCTGCTTGCTAGTTTTCTCTCAAACAGGTCTCTCTATGTAGTGGTCGATGGAGTTTCATCTGACACCCTACTCATAAATGCTGGTGTTCCGCAAGGATCTATTCTCGCACCAACACTATTTCTACTTCACATCAACGACCTGTTGAAAGCAACTTCATGTCCAGTACACAGCTTTGCCGATGATAGTACCCTCCATACCGCTTTCTCTTCCAGTGCCCCTATATCAGCCCGTGAAACCAGAAATGAACGAGGAAGAAATGTTAATAATATAAATATGGACTTAGCAACAATTCTCGAGTGGGGATCTAATAACTTGGTAGAATTCAATGCAAACGAAACACAAGCATATCATTTCTCTAGAAAAGTCGATCTCACTGTGCCTAACATAACTTTGTCAGGAGTAACCATACCACTGAAGTCATCCATATCGATGCTTGGTATTACTATCAGCAATAACCTTTCCTGGGAAAATCACGTGAGGTCCATTGCCAAAAGTTCATCCCAAAAACTTGGTTTTTTGTTTCGTGCCAAGAGCTATTTCACGCCCACCCAGCTGCTTATGATCTATAAGGCACAGATCCGACCTGTCCTGGAATACTGTTCCCATATTTGGAGCGCAGCACCTAAACATATCCTGAGGCTATTGGATTCTGTCCAAAAAAGGGCAATTCGTCTCGTCGGTGATGCCTCGCTTACAAACTCTCTCACTTGTCTGGAACACCGTAGAAAAGTTGGCGATTTGTCTCTATTTTATAGATATTTTCATGGGCGATGCTCTTCTGAAATATCAACAATCGTTCCTGCTTTGGCAGTCTCTTCGAGACTAACCCGTCAAGTTCAGTCATCACACCCCTTCGTGGTCACTTTGGAGACCTGCAGAACATCACTTCCCAAAGACTCGTTCATCCAACGAACAGCGAGGCTTTGGAACTCATTGCCTAGGGAGGTGTTCCCCGAGGTATACAACCTCCAGAAATTCAAGAAGAACACCAACTCCTACCTTCTTTCCCTTGGTTCCCACGATGTTCTCTGAACATTACAGGATATCCCTTTTCGTGGAAACCAGAACATAAAAAAAAATACTTTGACATAGATCTGACTTATAAAGGTACTCATTGGACTGTCCATTGTCAGATCTGTGTTTCAGTTGACATGGTGGATTATTTCGGGGTTATTTCTGATTTCTAGTTCTGGGATTCCCTGTCACAGAATTCACTTGTCATGTCAATCATCTTTCATCAATATTGGCCAGAAATAACGATTCTCTATAATATGCAATGCACAATAATCCCGGACCAGGATGTATTTTAACATGTTTTTACTCTAAACTCATTAATGTTTTATGCAGCAGAGATACTTTTTATGGTTTTCCTGTAAATTCAACGAGTAAGTAACCTCACCTTTTCGATTAATAATTTTCAATTTAAATCAAATAATTTTCTATTCCACATTTTCAATGGTTACTTATTCTCAGGTAGCACTGATGATGACTTAACAGTCAAATGCGCCTCGCTATCAATTTTCAAATGAATTATTCTGCACGAAATACAAATTTATTTCTTCGAATATTTTATTCATTAACCAATTAATTTCAACCCAAATTCCTTCCTTTGACTGCAGATGCTCTTTATATTTCATTTTCATTTCACTCCATAGCCTTCGGTTGAAATTTTCGGATATATAATCAATATCTTGACAAATAATTTACTATATGTATCACATGTGAGTGAAAATCGCAATGAATCGTATAAACCGTAGGGGGTATTACGGTTTGATGAGTGATATGCATGGGAGCTAATATGAAATATTGGACGTTAATACTCTGTATATTTTCAATGGAGGAACTTTGAATATTATCCCATTTTCTGGAGTTTTTGTGCTTTGACGCATCGGTAAGGAATATTATTGATGAAGTCATGGATTTCCATCAGTTCGTTTCCAACGTTTCTTTCGAACTTTCAAATGCCACAAATCGAATTTTAGAAAATCAATGTCTCCAGCTGGTGATGACTTAAGTTTTATGTGATCGTTAGATCAGACCCAAAAAAAGCGGCACAGTGTTTCCACAATACTAGATGATATGAGAAATTATTCATATTGCAGAAAAAACAGGTGTATCAAATCAATGGAAACCATATCGCAGTTAGGAACACCTGAATATAAATTAAAACCCTCTGCTAGGGGTGCGCTTGCTCCCTTCTCTTGATTATGATAAAGGCTGTGTTAAAAAACAGCTGGAAGTGTTTAAACCGCCAGCTCCCTTGCAGAGTACCCCTCGGAAATCAAAGATCTGTATGAGTCAAAGAGATTGTGGAGCACCCGTTTTCTGTTCACAGGTGTACCAAAACCAGACGATTGAGGGACTGGTATCTAGGAACCAAAAATAGTCGGTTGGTCATCAATCCCCTTCTGTTCCATAATTTAATCGAACTAATGTTTTATTCTGGCACATATTCGATCTAACCTCTATCAATTTTTTTTTTTTTTACATAAAACTTTTATTAGATATATTTACCTGACAAAATGTGCATATTTGAATACATGTTATATAAGATTTTTGTTTTGGTGAAAAAGGAATAGACATTATAAGTTGTAGATTTCTCCTAAGATATCAGTATTGGGGATTGAGCCGATTACTGACGCTGCGTTACCACGAGCTATCTCAATACTGAGGCGTTGCATCAGGAAATTTCTTGACCGCTTTTCTCCGGTGATATTTGTTATCTTTCTGCCAATTTCTTGAATAACTTGAAGACAATTTGGTCCAAAACCACCTAGAGTATCAAATGCCATGCGTGATACGATGTAATTAAGTTCAAACGATTGATATTTTATCCGTTTGCGTTCTTCTGCCTGTTCCGATAATTTCCTGGGTGCTATAATGGCTGTTCGAATATTTGATTTTGCAAACACGTCTGTGCATGTCACATCCCATATCATTGCTCGTCCCCTTGACCATGGTATCAAAGTAATGCCGTCAGGTCGTTTTCTATCTTCATCAAAACACGTTCCATTGGGTTCTAATTTAGATGGAATTTCAGCTAATGCCAAAGCTCGTTTGACAGTGTCGTTGAGAGCATGATGACGCGAAAGACGCCCCGAACTGAAAAGACAACTAAGGCCATGAGTCCCCGAGCCATCAACATGTGCTCCACAACGACAACATTTGTGAGGTTCACAAATTTGTGCTCCCAAACGCAGGGCTACTGATATACGGAGACTATCACGATCTAAAAAGGTACCTAACTGGGATGACGGGATAACTTGTAGCCATTTTCCGGATTCCTTAGCAGAAATTGCCTGCAGTCTTGCTTGTTCTATGTCATCTTCTGCTTTTTCGAAAAGATCTTTTTGACGATAAGTCATTATTGGTTGGTCCCAGTCTTTCTGTTTTGATCGATCTGCTTCGCTTGGCATCACCGCACCTGGTATTGTCATATATCTATCGATGGCTTCATGTGTATTTGTGGAGAAAAATTCGTTATCGTTCTGATTATCATGAAACATCTCCATCACAAGTGATTTTGTAGCGAATTTGGAGCTTAGAAATGCTGGTAATGCGATGTCTTGGGTTCGGCGTAAACCTAAACCTCCATTAGCAATCGGAAGCGTTGTCTGCATCCATTTATCCTCCGTCATCCGGATATTACATATATTTTCCATCGCATCTTTAAAATGATCGTCGATATCATTTAAAATATGTGGATATCTCCATGTTGCGCATGTTCTCAGTGTATATAATAATTTTGGTGGGCCTAGACAATTCGTGAGAAGGTAGAGTGCTGTATGTGAACTTAGAGCTGGTAACTTATCACATAAGAGTTTTGATATGAATTTGCGTTCTTTCAATACAGTACATATTGATTCTTTTGTGATGGAAGAACCTAATAACTTGAAATTTGTTGGTTGAACTAATCGAATACCTGGTAAATATTTGGAAATTTGTGAGTATATTTCTTTGCATTTGTTTTGGTTAGGATCTTTAATCAAAATTTCACACTTTGCGTTGTTCAACTGGAGACCACTTAGCTTTTCAAATTCTTTAATTTTGCATATATCATGAGTCAAATCTTCTACTTTTCCTGATAAGGTGCAGTCGTCTAGATACCATTCGTTGAAGGAAGATTTTAATTCTTTGGACAATTGCTCGGTAGCGATGCAGAATAACGGTGGCCCAAGAGGATCGCCTTGTTGAACTCCTGTTTCTGATTTGATCATTTCATTTCCGAAAAGTAAGATTGATGGATTGCGGTAACACTGCCATACAAACCTATATCCTGTTGGTAGTGCATTTCTCGCAAGTTGTAATAAAAAATCTCTATGAATAGCATTGAATGCATTTCGGAAATCTAACTTGATCATGATTAAGGACTGTCTGGCTTGTTCAATATATTTCGTTGCTGCGTGTATAACGGCCTCTGCCCCCTTTGGAATCCCAAAACCAACTTGTTGTGGTCTAAAGCGGGTGCCCAATGTTGTCTTGATTTCTTCACAAATTATTTTTGCCGTTATTCTTCTAAATACCCCTCCTGATGCGACGGGGCGGATTCCATCATCTTTTTTTTTTAAACCAATTAGATTAGCCCCGTATAACCAACAACAAACTTCTTGTGGAACTGATCCTCTGCGCATAATATCGACCAATTTTGCAAGGCTATTCAGAAGTTGGGTGCCATATTCGCCATTTTTATCGTTTATCAAATCTTTCAAATGTTGTGGAGTTATACCATCTAGGCCTCCTGATGAACCACAAGGAAAACTTTTTATAGCTTTTTCAACTTGGTTAACTGTTGTTGGCTGATCGAATTCGAGTGTTTCTTCTTTTGAATCAAAGCTAGGAAAATTAGGATCTGTTCTCAGAGGTGGATGTTTTTCTCTTAGAGAAATGAGAGAAGTTTGATCAATTGGAGCACATCCCCTCAGTATCATATGTATCACGACCAAAGCTGATGCTAGATAGAAAATGTTTTATGGTGATAGGCCAGACAAAGCAACCAATGCTGCAGATAGAGTAGTCCTGTTGCTACCAGTCCTGAAAAATCGAACTGTCCCTGATAGCAGTATCTTTGTGCACCACACAACTGATCAACTGATCCATAGACTAACATGCCTTTTATACTAGTGTAGAGAGATCATTATGGGTTCAGTTCTCAAGTGTCTTATCTTCCTTTTGGGGGTTTCTTGTGAGTGAATTGAATATATCAGCATATATTGGCTGAAATATATTTCCGTACCATCGTTAAAAAAGCATCATGTATTCTTCCATCTATAAAACATAGTTCTATTTTGTTGTTGGCGAGTAAATTATTCCTTCACCAGGTCTACCAATTTTCCCAGCAAGTACACACACGTATTGACTTGGGGAATTTGCTTGATTTGATAGATATTCTCGTGTCATTAGGTAACAAAAAATATATCTATGAAAGTGGAAACAAATATTTCCATTTCCATTTGAATTTAGCATACTGAATTCACCTGAAGACGATTGCAGATACAAACATTCGAAACGTCGTGAAAACCTTTCAAATCCATTGAGACGATGTACATCCGAAACGAGAGTAATTGAGGATCTGCTAGTATTCTCGAATGTAGCATTCGGAATTCGACCCGCTTCCACTTTATAATACTTCTTTTTCAAGGCAATGTATTCTCACAGTGTTTTATGATTTCTCCCCAGAATCTATTCAATTCAGAATGTCGGGAACAGATATGATATTTTTCCATAACTCAGAGTACTCAACTAACACAAAAATTATTATTTTCAGTTCACTGCATTCGAATGAAAGTTTGTATATATTTTTTATTCAATCGAATCCCAAGAAAAACGCTCGAAGTAGAAACATTATAAACAAGTCTGCAATCTGTGAACATTTATGAAATCTATCAATATTCTAAGAACACCTCAATACAATTCCACTGTATTACATTCATCAACACCAAAACACGTACCATTCTCAATCCCAACTTCGGCAATAAATATGAACGTGCTACAATGTATCGGATATTTACCAGATACTTTTAGCCTTATTGAATTATAGACGCTTCCAGAACATCGGAGTTGACACGGAATTGTTTGCAGTTTATTTCACGATACATTCACCGGAAGTCTTATAAGTACCCCGACAAATTGATTTATTTCATAAGCCAAGCTCGAGGCTTTATTGTATCCTGTAATCAGATTTCGGGACACATTATGTACGTGTCAAGTTACCTAATTCATTGCCCTTTTCATTGACATGATATAACAGAGGATTTCGAGATCCAATTTCCTTGGGCACGCACTTTATTTCCTGGGTACATGTGATGAATTGAAACATTCAATTCAACAGAATAAATCTCCATGTTATTTTGAAATCATACTAGCTCAAAAAGTTCATGTCAGGAAGAACTCGACTGGACGATTTTTCATCGCTGGACTTGATAAGTATCGGATCAGTGGAAAGTGGAAAACTATTTTGATATGAAGTTGAGTATAGCTTTCCTGAAAAATTGGAGTTTTTTGTTGTGCATAATTTTTAATTTCCATCCACTGATATTTTTCGTAGTAGTGATAGATTGGAAGCAAAAAAAACTAACTGTGACAAAAGATGTTGTATCACTGGTCTTTTTAATCAATTAATTATAATAATTTCCTTAGAAAAACATAGTTCTTGGAATTCCACTGTATTTCTTATCATCAAGGGGTTGCGAAACCAAATTCCTTTCGGAAGAGTTGTGCTGGAATGGATTCGAAAAAATGCGATATAAGATTTGTAAAAGAATCACCAAAATTATTTCCTTACCGAAGATTGTGTCTTTGATGTCTCTGGACCATCTCGTGACTGGAAGACATCTGGATATTTGGCACTAGCACTGATTCTGATTTTTAAGTTCTCAATTCCTAAGAGTCGCATTATTTATTTTATTTATATTGAATAGTTTTATCTCTCTCTCATTCGACTAGAAAACTTACTGAGCATTGAAACAGATATTAACTTTATTTAGCTCAGTTGAATGAATGTGACTTGGTCCCTAATATAATTGATATGATAACAGTTTTTTTTTTATGAATTATGGTGTGTTTTTAACACTTGAAAAAAAAAAGGTCCCGTTGAAACAAAATAAGGTTTATTTTTCAACAAGTTAGGCATTTGTAAATTAGTCCTTATTTTTCGGATCTTGATTTTCAAAAAAAACGGCACAAATGTTTGAATAATACCTCTGAAAATGTCTCGCTCCTTGGAGCCCTCCTTATACAGGGTGTAACATAAGTACGTTAAAATATTTTAAGGAAAAAAGTCTATATAAACTTGTGTCCGGAAATGCTTCGTTTCGGAGATACAGGGTGTTGAAATTGAATTTTTTCGTTCGCTTTTTAAAGATTATTTTTGCAAAAAATAAGTTATTTGCATAAAATTTGGTACCCGGGGTTTTTTTTGACGTGGGAAATCATAATTTCGTATTGATTTTCATGTAACATCTAGAGGGCGCTGCGTACGCTGTCATTATTTATTTCAAATTGCCCTAACATTTTTGACAGTGAACTTTTGGTACTTTTTATAAAAAAACCTCATTTCCACACCTTTTCCAAGTAAAAATGGTACACTTCCTCAACAACGCTGGAGGTGATCATTTTCGAGATATTTACAATTTCCTATATCGATGCATGTTACTTAGCTCCTAGGGCGCTAAGTGAAGTTGCTGAGAACATTACAAAAACTAGGTATGTGGTAGGTCTCGTCAAAATAAACTACTTTTTTCCTATGAAATGTTTATCAAAAAATGATTTGTTTTCGAGATACAGATTGTTGAAATTTTTCAAAACATGGTTGGTTTTTGTCATAAGTTTTTTGCAATTTTAGTTATTTTCATCAAACTTTATACGCAGTATACCCGCACAGACTCCTCCTAAACTGAGCATTATCAAACTGCCTAATCAGTATAGCCAAATTTTCATTTAATAATTTTTGTCACTCTCCGCTTGCAAATTGGGTTAATTAAATCGAGTAGGCTATGAACGTTCGTTCATTAAAATAAAAGTTCGCTGTCACATTTTGAACTATTCAATGACAAATTCACAGTTTGGAGTTGTTAAAGTGAATTTTTGGTACCATGCCCAACTTTACGAATTCTGAAATGGCTGATAAGGTTTTTGCATACGGCTTGGCTGACGGAAATTCAACCGAGGCCAGACGCATCTATCAGGAAAGGTTTTCCCCAACGCGTCACTCCTTGTGCAGCGACATTTGCGAATCTTTTTCGGCGACTTTCCGAATCTGGAAGCTTTGGAAGAAATTCAGCAGTAGGACGGCCACGGACTACAAGAACTGTGGAATTGGAGGAGGCGGTTCTCGAAGAAATTAGTGAACATCCAGAGACAAGTACAAGAAAAATTAGTCAAACTTTAAATGTGAGTCACATGACCGTTTATAGAATTTCAAAGGAACAGCAATTATATCCTTATCATATTCAGCGAATCCAGGCACTTACGCTACGTGATTTTCAACCACGTATCAAATTTGCTCAATGGCTTCAAAGAAAAGTCGAACAACATCCCCAAATTTTATCGAAAATCCTCTTCACAGATGAGGCTGATTTTTCAAGAACTGGTATCATGAACTTCCATCACAACCACATCTGGGCGGAAGATAACTCACATGCGATAACCCAAACTCATTTCCAAGACAGATTCTCTTTTAATTTATGGGTAGGCATAATGGGGGATTATTCAATTGGGCCCTATTTTCTCCCCTTTCGTTTGAATGGAGATGCTTACCAAAAATTTTTGGAACACGAGCTTTCCCAGCTTATGGAAGATGTTTCCATTGGTCTCCGAAATCACTCTTGGTTTATGCACGATGGAGCCCCTGCTCATTTTAGTCTGATAGCAAGAAATTTCTTAGACGTAGCATATCCCCAACGATGTACAGGAAGAGGAGGCACTCAGCATTGTCCTGCGAGGTCACCGGATCTCAATCCCGTCGATTTTTTTTTGGGGACACCCAAAATCACTAGTTTATGCTAGCCCCATTCAAAACGAGGAAATGTTAAGGGATCGCATCATAGCTTGCTGCGAAACGATAAGAAACACTCCCGGCATTTTTCAACAAGTGCGGAATTCTTTGAAGAGGAGAGCAGAAGCTTGTATTACTGTTGGAGGTCGTCACTTTGAATAGTTGTTGTGATAGTTGTTTCGTTCAATTTTTATATGTTTGATTGCCTAATAAATAACATAGTACTTCTCCGAATTGTTTTTTTGCAAACTCCGAAATGTAGCACTTTCTAATTGAATAATTAAACCTGACAATTTTTTACAATTTGGATTGATTAAGCAGTTTGATAATGCTCAGTTTGAAAGAAGTCTGTGTTCAGAGTTTGATGAAAATAACTGCAGTTGCAAATAACTTATGACAAAAACCAACCATGATTTGAAAAATTTCAACAATCTGTATCTCGAGAACAAATCATTTTTCGATAAACATTTCATAGGAAAAAAGTGGTTTATTTTGACGAGACCTACCACACACTTTGTTTTTGTAATGTTCGCAGCAACTTCACTTAGCGCCCTAGGAGCTAAGTAACATGCATCGATATAGAAAATTGTAAATATCTCGAAAACGATCACCTCCAGCGTTGTTTAGGAAGTGTACCTTTTTTACTTGGAAAAGGTGTGGGAGTAAGGTGTGGGAATAAGGTTTTCCCATGAAAAGTACCAAAAGTTTACTGTCAAAAATGTTAGGGCAATTTGAAATAAATAATGACAGCGTACGCAGCGCCCTCTAGATGTAACATGAAAATTAATACGAAATTATGATTTCCCACGTCAAAAAAACCCCGGGAACCAAATTCCGTACGAATAACTTATTTTTTGCAAAAGTTATTTTCAAAAAGCGAACAAAAAAAAACAATTTCAACACCCTGTAATCTCCGAAATGAAGCATTTCCGGACACAAGTTTATATAGACTTTTTTTCTCAAAATTGTCTCAGGAATACGTCATTTGAATATTTTAACGTACTTATGTTACATCCTGTATATATCCTTAACAAGATCACGTTATAAAAGTTTTTAGAAGATGCTCATTTTGATTTGTTGAAAATATAAACATGCTCATTTTCTTCACTACAATTTTTTTGATTTAACAAAAAAAAAAAAAGTTATTTATATGTTTTGCTATTGGTGTTTTTGCATTAAACGGAGGCTTATAATATCATTTGAAAAAACAATTTAAGATCATTTGTTTATGAATTGTTTATGAACCAATTCATTAGTTTAATATTAAAAAAAATAATAATTCTGCCATTTTGTTGTCTAGAGAATATAATGATTTAATAAAAACAATATTTTTCTTAAAAAATGGCTTATAATCGTTTTTTTTTATTTTCCTATGATTCGTTAAGTTTTTTTTTTCTTGATATCATATAATAACGAAAAATTCAAAAAATATAATTGTTCATTGAGTAACGATTTTTTGTTAACAAATTCCGAATCGCATTATTTTTTTTTCCGAACAACTGAAAATTACAAAGAACAACCATATAAGTATTAATTTTTTTTTACATTACTTATAGATTTTCCTAAAATTACGGTATAAATTTTTTTTTGACATTTGTTGAATATGTTTTTTTTTATTTTTCTTGTTTCAGAAAAAAAATGTAATGAATTTGGAATTTGTTTATAACAAATTTTAATTAATAAAAATTAAATTTTCAATATTTCTTTTTATTTTTTATAATTCTATTAAGAAATACCAATTATGATTTTTGAAGAAAAAAAAATTCTCAACTAATTATTCAAATAATGGAAATATAAATAAGGAATATAAACAATGGAAAAAGGTTTTCAAGAGAAACATTATTTAATAGGCAACAAAATGGCAAAAATATATATATATTTTTTTAAACTAATAAATTTGTTTATAAACAATTCATAATTGATTTTTTCTTCGAATATTATTAAATGCCTCCGTTTGATACAAAAACAGCAATAGCATAACATATAAATAAAAAAAATTAACAAAATTTTTTCAGTTTTTTATTTTTTGGTAACTTTAAAAAATTGTAAACAGAATAAACAACTTCTGAAAACTTCAATAACGTGATCTTGTTAAGTATAAGAAGGGCTCCAGGGAGCGAAACATTTTCAGAGGTATTATTCAAACATGCGTGTGCCATTTTTTATGGAAACCGAGGTCCGAAAAATAACTTACCTAACTTGTTGAGAAATAAACCTGATTTTTTTTCCCAACGGCACCTTGTTAAACACACCATAATCTATTAAAATTTTCGAATTATTATTTAATACTATAAAAAAAATTACTCTCTATAGAGACGGCGCGCGCATGCCGTAGCGGTCGCGAGAAGCCCTATTTTCAGGGTTAAATTAAAATTATAAATAATGGAGATAGAGTTACATCGATTTTTGCTATCTCTTACAGTTTTTGGGAAATTTCCAAAAAACCGAACATTTTATTTTTTTTACTTTTGTTAACAATTACAATTTCCGTCAGCACAAAAAAAGGAAAGTCTCATAATTGCATACCACATCGAATGAGCTATTGCTCATATTTTTTGGAGACTAGAAACTATTTTTCGCAGGAAACTCACTTTCTGGCTAGACTACTGAATAAAAACAACTATTGGCAGATTTTCTATGAACAACGGGATGAACCGTGTTAATTTCATCTCCAATTGGAAGTTTTTCATTATATTTCAGACAATAATTTCTAGAAAAAAAAGTTAAACTAGAAGAAATTCTCATATATTTCTACAATTTTCTGAAAGAGCTTCTCTGTTTTTTCCATAGAATGGAATAGATAATTTTATTTTCAATATTTTTTAGCGGAATGATTATACGAAAGATGTAAATGAATCTATCGATTGAAGAAAAAAGTATTACTCTACGATCCATTGCTCATAAAAAAATTGCCACTAATTTTCATAATTTGACTATATTTTGAGACCGTTCTGAATTTTTGCTGACTTGAATTCAATAACAACTTTTGAAATACACTGAATGCATTCATTTCTCTAGTTTCAATGATAATATTATAACACTCATTGTAGAAAGAGTGGAATTATCTTTGTTTTCATTTTATTCCGAGTGAACTATTGCTTCGATATAGTTATAGCAATGTAGGGGAAGGCGGGGCGCTTTTGACAATGGGGCACATTTGACTTTTTTTAATTTGCCGCTTAAACGGCAAGTTTCATGATTCTCCCTCAAATATATATATATATATATATATATATATATATATATATATCAGTTTTGAGGTTTTCATTCCTCAGTTGGGAGTTGACATTGATGAGTGTCATTCCACAGTTCTTGAGTTCTCTACAAAAATACTAACCTCAAATATTTTTGGTGACTGCATCTATTACTTGAGATTAGTTGAATCAAATGGGTTATATGCTTCTGCATTGGTTTTACGTGGGTAATGAGGTTATTAAGGAGTATTTTTCCGTTGATTCAAAGCATCTTTTCGTACCTTTGGCTGCGTTATATTTCTAGAAGTTTGATTCAGTATCTTCCTGACGTCTCCTGATGTTTTTAGGGCAACAGTAAATGCTCTCCAATTTGACGGAAAAATGGTATAGTTTTGCTCAGTTGCCCACCTAATACATCAAACAAACTCCAGCCTCTTGATGGCCAAAGAGCATCTATTTATGATATTAGAGGAATTCACGCCAAAATATATTACATCAGAATTTTGTGCCTCGGGCATTTACCCCTACAACCCAACTGTATTTGAAAACTTCCACTTTATTGACAAAAAGCTAGATACTAGCTTGAATAACCCCGTACCCATTGTGACATCTGCAGATGTTGAGAAACTTTCTCAGTAATAGTGGTGTTGACATTATACCTACATTGATGATAGAAAAACCAGGGGTTAACGATGGACCAGAAACTACACGAAGAAAGGAAAGGAATGAGGCAATGAAGAAAGCAAATAAAATGGCACCTCAAACCCATTACAAAAGATTATTTACGCCTGAAAATATACGACATTTGCCTGTTTTAAACAATAACGATAATGGTAGAAGAATAAGAGAAAAAGGTGAATCTAAAATCTACACAGACTCGCCAGAAATAATGGAGAGAGCAGAAGTGAAAGAACAAAAAAAATTAAGTGCAATAAGGGATGTCTTCAAAGAATCCAAAGAAATATTATCAGTTCAAGGCAATGGACAGGAGTTTACTGAAAAAAGTGGAACATTAAAAAAAAAAAAGGAAATTCGAAGAATCTGACGAAGGAAGTGATGCATATTTTCTTTTTTCACTACATTCTGAAAGTAGGTTGGGGCTAATTCAACAGTTGAGTTTTCGGACGACCAAACACTGCAGATAGAAAATTATGTATTGGTTCTTCCAACAAAGTCTTCTGTTATTCATCACGTTGGTAGAATTGAAGAGAAATTCCAGAGATCGACGAATTTGAAATTAATTTCTTGAGAAAAAAGTTCGAAACGAATAATTTTTTTTACCCAGATATTCCTGATATTTCTGACGTGAACAGGACGGAAAAAGTAGCAATTTTGCCTGTTCCCAAGTTGGTCAACAAATATTATGAATTTGAGGTCAACTTTGATTATTATAAAATGAAGTAAACATTAGTGTTGCTGAAAATGAGCATAGATATTGCCAAATTCTATTATTTCAGTTTTGTTACATAAATTAGTAATAAATCGTATATTTTCGAAACCTTCCATTAACTGCCCCACCTGAATATTTCGAAAGCCAAAACTGCCCCACCATGGGGGCACATTCGTCAAAATGCACTCAATTGTTCGGTTTGGTTTGTTTTTGTTGAATTTCATAATGACAATGAGCGAACAGGGTCAATCAATTCTTGAATCCCTAATAAGTCCAAACCTCAGTTTTTGACGGAAAATCTTGATAATTACCATTTCTGGTGAAAATTTATTTTTCTATGTCAAATGTGCTCCGCCTGCCCCTACTTCGATGAAACAATATAACAGAGACCATGGGCCCCTTGGAGTATTTTTTTCGTGGTAGAAATTATTCCTATTGCAATGAAAATAAAACGGTTCCGATATTATTCCTTAATTCTGAAAATATTTCAAGTGTCATACATTGAATGGGATACAGGTATATTTTCCATTAGTATAATCACAAATAACAAGTATTTCTCTATTTTGAGCCTTTGTGTTGGGTATTGTTCAATTATTGGCATGTATTCTGGTATTATTTCATTTCTAAGAATTTTCATTGTATTATACCGGGTGATTTTTCGAGGTGGCTCACCACTATGAATTTTTTATTGTCAAAAGCATCAAATTGTAGATAGTGACACCTATAATCTGTGCGGTGAAGCTTAAACCTAATATCGTGGAATTTTAATGGCACGATATTTCGTGCACATTAACAGGTCACCAACAGATGTCAGCATAGGAAAACCCACGACAGCAATAGTCGTTCTCCTAGTGCGTTCAGAGTAACGCGAAACAAATAACTAGATGAAGAGAAATTGATGGTGGTGCTCTTTTGGATTCGTAACAAATTTCTCTTCATCTACTTTTTCATTATTGAAGATAGAAAAATGAAATTTGGGGGTTTTGTATTATAGTTCAATTCACATTTTTTGACATTATCACTTGCTTTGCCGTACTTCCGGTTTGACTGGGAATGACCCGAACTTTCGATTTTTAAATGGGACATCCTATATATTTTCACTTATTTCGATCGAGAATGACATTCTCGATCCAGCAGCACCTCACTCGTCAATATTTGACAAACAAAGTAATTTTTATTCCAATTTTAATTTTTCGATCTAGAATGCCATGGATCGTGTAAATCGCTCCATTCTTGATCAAGTAACATGGGATAAATACGACTTTGAGGCTTATGACTCTACAGTCGTTTCAAGAAACATTTAAAAGTCGCAAATTAGTCCATTAAGATTCTAAATTTTTAAAATGACCACCTTTTTGATCACAGCAAAGTTCAACTTTTCCAATTGCTATGCGCACCATATTGATTAGCTGTTCCGCAGTGATGTTTTGGAATAGTAGTTGATGCTGTGTTATAGACCAGATTTGTAATTGCTCCCCAGAGAAAAAAAAATTGCGGAGTAAGATCTGGTGATCTAGAATGTGAAAAAGAAATAATACACCATGAAAAAATATGACAACTTAATAATGTACCTCGCAGGCCACTGAATAAGTCCATAAGTGCCAATCCACTTTTCTCGGAAGGTGTCATTCAGATGTTCTCTTACGATTGAGAATTGTGGGGTGGCGCTCCATCTTGTTGAAAATAGATATCAAGTGGTAAATTTTCAATGAAATCATTAATTTGATTTCTAAGGAACTGTAGATATCTTTCCGCAGTAGGTTGTCCGTCAAAACTTATTGGCCCCAAAAGTTTTCCTCCGATGATACCCATTTAGCAATTGGAACCGAATCGCTCTTGAAAATTTCCCCCTTGCATGAGATGTGAATTTGTTTGAGACCAGTATTTTTTATTATTCCGATTGAACAGACCCAATTTGGTGAATCGAGTTTCATCGGAATAAATAATTTCACATGGAAAACGTACTGTATTTAGTCAAAACCCAGTTGCAATAAGTTGATCTTCGGTCGTTATCGTAAATAGGTTGGTTTAGCTGGTACATGAATGATCGATAATTATATTTGTGAAAAATTATCCGAACGGACGAATACACACTCAGAAACAATTTGGCGAATTGACGCCGTACAATTCACTTCAACATAGGCCAACACGTCTATTTCTTTTTCTTTACTGACGATAAAGTTATTGGCACTTTTTTCTGGTTCATTTCGCATTTTCTTTTCCAGTTTTGGAAAATAATGCCGAGTGGGATGGCGGCGATGAGGGATTCTCTGAGCATAAATTTGAGCTGCATCAGTTGCATTTTTTTTGTTTCTCCGTGAATTAGCAACATGTTAATTTTCTCGTTTCTAGTATAATTTTCGATATCAAATTATAAACTAGGCAACAAATACATGTTTAAAAGTGACAGCATATTCATTAGCCTATTTGTTCAGGTAGTCCTAGCAACAGCTTCAATTGTTTGTCACGGATAACTAGAATAACAGGACATAAGTATACCGAATACGTATTATTTGTTATTAGATATGATCGCTTCTTGCACCCTCTTTCGATTTGGAAAAATGAAGTTAACTGGAAAAATTCATATTTTCGACTTTTAAATAAGTCTCAAAACTACTGTGAAGTCATAAGCCTCAAAGTCGTGTTTTTCCCATGTTACTTAATCAGGAATGAAGCAATTTATACGATCCATGACATTCTAGATCGAAAAATACAAATTGGAATAAAAATAACTTTATTTGTCAAATATTGACAAGTGAGGTGTTGTTGGATTGAGAATGTCATTCTTGATCAGAATAAGTTAAAATTTATAGGAAGTACGGCATAGCAAGTGGATATGTCAAAAAATGTGAATCGAACTATAATACACAACCCCCAAATTTCGTTTTTCTATCTTTAATAATGAAAAAGTTATGGGGGTTAGCCACCTTTGAGAATCACCCGGTATAGTGATGTATAAAAAAATATAGCAGTGAAGTAGAGTTTCACAAACTTCATCAGTAGCCAGAAACCATGAAATATTTGAATCGATTATAACTGACAAAAAATCACATTCCAGTTTTATAAGCTTGTATTCGGAAAACATATTTTCATCATCTGCACATACATCAGGTAGCCATTCGAAAAAATAACCATTCTGTTTTATCAAACTATAAGCTGCCGTGTCCCAGCTCTGTGTTGAATTGACGTGGAATGGCGTATATTACAGAAACTGCTATTCATTCATAAAAAAAATTGGTAACAGAATTCAAGATAGTGGGGAGAACGAGAACTATTCTAATAATCAAACCAGGACATGATTCTCGAAACTTTCGAAAGTTTTCCACGCAGCATAACCGTAAATATGATACAATTTCTTCCCACGTCTTCTTGATAGCACGTAAGCGGGGGAATCTCGAGTATTATATTAAAGTTGGTTATTATTCTTATGAAAACCTTCCCCTCAAGCTGTTGCACACTTCTTGCTCTTTCTGTTAATATTACTTAGTATACCGGTTGTCCCAACAAACATTCGGTCTTTCCGTAATGAATATGATATTTTTTGAATCCACCGAAACGTCCTCATATTCAATTCCCATGGACTATACAATAAAGCAAGATGGAGATCACTATCAGTTGTGATTGAATAGTTCAACATGAAAAGCGAAGTGTGAATATTTACAAAGAAAATATAAGAGAGACAGCAAAGCTATGTAAAAAACAGCAATTGACAGAAAGATGGAAAAAATCGAAAGAATTGTAAATGAGAATGAGAAAAGCAAATAAGAAACAAGACAATTGGGTCTGGAAGATGAGAGCTGGAAAAAAAATCCGCAATAAAAAAGGAGAACAAGTTATGAATGGAGGAACGCGCATATGAGGGAGTACGAAATGCAATTGGAGAAGAACAAAACTATTATTTGTAATGAAATAAAAATGATAGCAATGAAAATATTATAACCCAATGTAGATAATACAAAAAGAAACAAAATACTTCACTGAATAGTTAGGATACCACACCTATCAAGCTATCAATGATATTTGAGAACATTCCTGGAATATTATTATGAACATAAGATTTTTTCCATATGAGAGGAATCCAGCTCATGTAGCACAAACTTTAACATTCATCCGAACAAATGCTCTGCTTCACTGTTGTAAACTTTCTTCTTGTATTTTCACGTCCCGGTGATATTTCAATTCTTCGAACAGTATCAAATACGAATCAAAATGTGAGTATTTTGTAACAAGCGACATTGTAAGATCCATTCTATTCATTTCAATAGGAACCACACATGAACGAAACATAATGAGAATATATTTGTAGATATGTCTGATCCGTTTCCAAATATATCGAAAATATTGGAAATCGGTAGTGTCCTCGGAAAATCATTCGAAATGAAAACTGTATAAATAAATAGCAGATAACAAAGGGGCCTTTTGACAAAAAGGCAGATTTCGAAGTGTCTATTTATTGACTCGTATATAAATAATGTTTCTTAATTGAAAATATCATAACTTGATTTTTTTCTGAAATGTGGTTGGTTTCTAGATGGCAATAATCCGAAATTATGTTCGTTCCTGACCCAATACAGTTGCTAATGATCCATATAAATATATATTCGAACTAGCTGAGTGACTTCGTCTTGTTTCTCTTTGTGTGGTTCCATCTAGCTTATTATACCTGTGGCTTTGCATGCTTTCCGTTATCCCATTATCTCATTACCCGTTATTCCATTATCCCATGATCCCATCATCCCGTTTCCCTTTCCGTATTCTCGTTTTTAAGTGGCATAATTCATTCAACAGCGACAGTCTTGCTTTGTGACGACTATCACAAATCACCTATCCCTTTTCACCTGTGTAGAGACGGAATTCTGAAATATGGTTTTACACGACTCATTTATTTGTAACAAAGAGTCACAACATCAATTTTTATGATTCTAACTGAATAACTAACGTAAACCCCATACAAATTTTAACCCCTCATTTCACTCCTTTAGGAGTTGAATTCCTAAAAACACTGAACTACATAAATCTCTATTTGTAACAAAAACCTCAGGCACCAATTTTCATGACCTTTGCTCGAGAACTAACGGAACCTCCATAAAAAAGTTCACCCCTCGTTTCATTCCTTTTGGGATTGAATTTCCAAAAACACTGATACATGTATTTTTCTATTTCTAACAAAGACCTCAGCTACCAATTTTCATGACCTCAACTCAAAAACTAACCGAACCCACATACAAACTTTCAATCCTCTTTCAACCCTCCATTTCACCCCCCCCCCCCTTCACCCCTTTAGGAGTTGAATTTCTAAGAACACTAAAACACCTATATTTGCAAAAAAGATCTCAAATAGCAATTTTTATGAAGCCAGCTCAAAAAACCTAACGGTACTCCTATACAAATTTTCAACCTCCCTTTTGACCCCTTTAGGTTTGAATTCCCAAAAATCCTGAAATAAAAGATTCTTTTTATGAAGCCCAAATACCATTTCTCACCACTCTCACTTCAAAACTAACGTTACTTTCACTTTCACTTCCCTTTCCACCCCTTTGGGAGTATCAAAGAAACCTATAGGTCCAGCGGTTTGGTCTGGGCGTTGATCGTATGTCAGTCAGGACATGTATTCATATATGCATGGAGGAGGAGTTCCACGTGCAGCGCCGCAGTGGCGGAATCGGACAAACTGGTCCAGACAGTATCACTCATCCCCATTTACCACTGTGATGAAAAGGGTGTCTACAAAGTGCTATAGTTTGAATTTTCCGGTCGCAAACGTCAAAACGGTATTTATTTTGTGATTCGGCGGGTAAAAGCTTCGTATCAGAGGTCCAGTTTGAAAGTGCGCGTGAAATAAATGAATGACAATGAACGAGCCGCAAATATCCTGTAATCGAATGTAAATGACGTCGAGGACCTGAAGGACGTAAACAAAGAAGTTTTTGGGTGACCACTGCTATGTTGTAGAGTGCACAAACACGCGTTTAAATGCACCTCCGAATAAGAAATTTTATTGTTTTTTTATCGTGAACTACAAACGTGACCAAGGGAAAAAAATGTATACTGGCATTAGGAAGAGAAAACTCAGTGGAAAGTCTGTTATTACTGTAGAGTAATTAACGACTAGTATAACTTTTTTGTTGAAAATTATTGACAAGTTGCAATAAATGCAGTATTGATAATGACTCTTTACGGTATACAGGGTGTTATGTAATAAGTGTCCGATATTTTATAGGACGATTCCTCTAATATTTATAAGGTCCGCAAGGCCTTCATTTTCGATATACAAGGGTTTGAAAATTTATTTTTATTTTGGTTTATCGTGAATCATTTTTAAAGTAATGTCGATATTTCAACAAAAATTAGTATTTGGAGATTTCTCAAAATGAGAAATTCAAATTTGACTTCAGTTTGGCCCTTTATTATAAGGGGCGCCGCCTACAGGTCTTTGTCCCTTTTGGGGAGTCAAAACTTTGTCGTGCATGTATGTATTACATTTTCTAGGAGAAAGAGCAGCCATTTTCTAAGTATTTTGATTTAGATCAATCGAGGCATCCAATCTTCTTCTAATTGATTCGCGAACTCTTTGAAAATGAAGTATCAAGTAGGCTAGTAAGTTCATTCCAATAATTTTTTTGTGCTGTCATGCCAAAAATAATATCTTGACGCATAGTTGAATAGTTTTATTTATTATTATTGTGATAATTTGTTGCAAAATATTTAACTTCACCAATGCAGAGTATGCTGACATACACTTTTCATACGGACTTGCCAACGGAAATGTATATGAAGCTAGACGTTTGTATCAGGAGCGTTATCCAATTCGCACAACTCCTACTTCAAAAATGTTTTCATGAATTCACGCTCGCTTAAGGAAAACAGGAAGTTTTGAGAAAGCTAGTCATCTGTCGGGTGCATATTGGACGGTAAGAACCTCAGATAGATAAAACTTTCGGCAATCGTTGGATAGGTCGGGGAGGGCCTCAACCATGGCCCCCTAGGTCACCAGACCTCAACATTTTGGATTTTTTCCTGTGGGGACATCTAAAATCCTCAATTTGCCAGACACCTATCCAAAATGAAGGATAATTAAGTGATAGGATAATTAACTCTTGTAGAACGTTTCAAAATACTCGAGGAATTTTTCTCAGAGGGCGCGAATCAATGAGAAGAAGATTGGATGCGTGCATACAGGCAGGAAGTGGACATTTCGAACATTTATCGTGATTATGATTTAGATTTATATCTAGTGTTCCGTTGTTCATTGTTGTTCAAAAATTAATGGTCAAAATGTTTCTTTGTTGAATAAAAAAAAAATAAAAACTTCAGAAATGTTTCATTTTTTGACAAACACGTGCTTCGAATAATTTGAATCAAAATATCTCGAAAGCGGCTGCTTGCAGCGACTTCTGAGAAGCATTTCTTTTTCTCGTACAAATGATAGGGGAATCGATTTTTTTTCTAGAGAATGTGATACATACATGCACGATAAAGTTGTGACTCCCTAAAAGAGACAAAGACATGAAGGCGGCGCCCCCCACAATTAAGGCCAAACTAAGATCAAATTTGGATTTCTCATATAAAAAAATCCCCAAACACCAATTTTTGTCCAAATATTGACATTCTTTTTAAAAGTATTCACGAAAAACCAAAATAAAAATACATTTTCAACACCCTGTATATAAAAAATGAACGCCTTGCGGCCCATGCGTATACGAATTTTTCACCTTATAAACAACTGAGGAATCGTCCTCATTACATAACACCCTGTATATACTTGAAAATTTCATAGTCAATTCATAATTTCTATGCACATATTAAGGTTGCAAAATTTTGTGAAATTAATGTATTCGAATATATTCTAACATTGATATAAACAATTCAATTTTTCATACTAATAATTAGAGTAAAATAAAAAAATAAAGATGAAACGTATATTTATTCATGTTATACTTGATACACATTCGATTTTTTGTATTCAAATTCTCACAGTAAACGAACAACATGGAAAATATGTCAAAATGTGTTTATGAAAAAAGAAAACAATATTTTCAATATATTCATTTATATTCATTTCATATTCATTAGTATTCCTTTAAATCGTGTTATTCAGGGCAACATTAGTCATGTAAGTTTTGATTAATTTCATCAATTGTTTGTGAGAGTATTTATTCACCTCTGATTCGACAGAGAACTGATTTTTTGTCGCTGCTACTTGTCTAATCACTTCCGCATGTATGCTGGAATAATACATTTCTTCACTTCCCGCACCTGACATACGTGACCCGATCGCACCAATGCTGCAGCTTTTTTCACAGACTGGTTCTTGAAAACATGTTCCTTGTAATTTTTGAAAATCCCAGTTGCAAGCACTTGTTTCATCACGAATATAGAACAATTTTCAACTTGACAATAAATTACATGTTAACACTACGAAGACAGGCAAATCAGGTATTTGCAGTGCACGTTTTCACCACGTTAATGTAGCCTTGCGAATTCCGCAAACGACTGCTTTTTATTCATTACTAGCGCAACTTCCGAAACCTGGGCTCAATTCAATTCAAAGGTAATACAGGCCGACTCACAATGCAACCGCAGTTTTCTCGTTTGTAACAAATTCAAACTGTTGAACTTCAGAAACACTCTATTTATCAAAGAGGCAAATGAAAATAAATTGCACTAAGTGAACTGATTCGCCTGATTTCGCCACTGCGGCGCCACTAACAAACGTTTTTCAACTCCATAGATAAACTGAAGGTTTTGTCAGAATTATAGAATCGATTGATGATAAAAAGGTTTCAGTTGGAATTCCACTATGTTGAAATCACATCAACGGTTGGGACAGTGGAATATATTGCTGATTACATCGCATTCTTATGATAATGATAGTGGGGTTGTGAATTTGAACACAGATATTCATTAAGTTTTTTTTCACATGAATGAAATTTGCCCGAATATGTCAGAATGAAATTATGCTGGGACAAACGGTACAGTTAACTCCACCATCAAATTCTGAAGCAGCAACAGAACCTACCGAAGTATTGCGTGCAAATTATAATATCACAACTAACAAAGTTCTGAAAGTATTACACGAGCATGCCATTCCTAACAACTTGCCATCACAAAACAAATATTTTCCATGAACATTATAAGGAACTTAAAATACAATCACGAACTATTTTGTTTTTGTTGATATTAACCTTTGATGCTTTCTTCGACTATTTTTCACTGGATATAAATGGGGCTGGATATCGAACAAAATCGTTAATGATTATTCTTGGAGTTATTTCTGGGGAGTTATCCAGAGGGATTTGATACTTATAACCCAGGAGTCTTATTCCAGAATATCTCTCATCATTGCAGCCCAATGAATCGGACGAGTGAAATATATTACAATGATTGCATTTGATAATAATAATAATGATGTTTATTCATTCCAAAATTGTATTTATATATAAAAAAAAAGAAATTGTAACGTTGTAAATCTAAGAGCATTTTTTTGTTTTTGATTCAACCACATTCTGGTTTTCTATTGATTCCCGAGTATTTGGAATTTTGTTGATATTCGTGCATACATACAGGGTGTCCCTGGACTTCCTCTTTTCCTCATGAATGTATAGATGGGACCAAAATATCACCAGTACTTCATATAACTTTTGTTCCTAAAAGCCTTCGTTACCAAGTTACGGGCCCTCAGAATTACAAAATGAAAAAAGTTTTGCTTTGATAACTTCCAAAGTGAATATTCAAAATCATCTGAATTTCGGTGATTGACTAAACAAATGAATTCCTTCGATGAGCTCTCATGCAGAAGTCAGTTGTTTTGCTACAAAGTCAGGAACGGACTACCCCCGATGGTCCACAGCCCAACACTTTGAGATGACTGGGATTTTTCGATATGTTTTAACAAAACAAGGTTACCTGGATAATTTCCTGAATAAAACTACTCGTATGGAAAATCGATCGGAGCAACGATTTTTGATAAAAATGCATTTTTGTTCGACGACATCCAACCTGAGATGTCTACCATTATTCGAAAAGATTAATTTGTAATGAACATATAAATGATAGGTACAATGTTCATAACGAATTTTTATCATGCAAACACGTTTACCTTACGAAACTCATGGTGTAAATAATCAATCGCAAGCCTCAAGACCAAACAGAAATGCAAAATCCGCTACAGAAACTGCTCGATATGACCCCCGCCTCTCTCAATACATTTTCTCAGTCGGCGCAAACACCCTCTCTGTACTTGAAATAGCATGCCAGGGTCGTTTCGTATGGCTTCACAATGTAATGTAATTCTATTCAACAAGGCATCTCTGGTGTGAATAGGTGAAGCGTAAACGAGGCTTTCCAGATGCCCACACAGGAAGAAATCCAATGGATTAAAATCCAGAGACCACGGTGGCCATGAATATGGCCCACCTCTACCAATACATCTATTGGGGAAAATCTGGTTCAGATGGTCCCGTACAATCAAACTAAAATGAGGAGGAGCGCCATCATGCATGAACCACATATCTCTTCGGGTTTGCAGAAGTCCATTCAAATCGTTCTGAATGAACACCAAATAACGTTCTCCATTCAATCGGTCATGTAGAACGAATGGTCCCATGATACCAGCCCAAACATTCACGTTGAATTTCCGTTGGTGTTCGGTTTGCAATATCCCATGGGGATTTTCATATGTGGAGATTATGAGAGTTGATTACTCCATCTCTACTGAAACCTGCTTCATCAGTGAATAAATCTCGAGTAATAAAAGTCATATTCTCTCTTTGCTCATCCAGGAACCAATTGGCATATTCCAGTGGTGCTGGAGAATCTTCAGGTGTCATGGCATGTACCTTCTGGATGTGATATGGGTGGAGCAGTTATTCCCTAATTATTCTATGAATGGAACTGTTCTGATAGGTTTCTGATGCTCATTGGAGGATCATCAGCGACAGCTCCCAAAATATTTTCCTCCAGTAAAACGGTACACACAGCCCTAGGAGCGCCCTCACCACCTCGTTTTGGCAAAACTGAACCTACAATGATATCGAAATAAAACAACAGGCTCCAATTAATTATCCATTAGACATACCTGTCTCCCTCAAGCTGCGATCGACACGCTCGAACGTTTCTCTTGCCGGTAACGTTCGATTGGGAAAATGCTTGGCATACAGACGACGGGTTCCTTCAGCATCACCAAATGCTCGTCCATACAAGGCATGCATATCTGCATATTTGTTGAATGTAAACTGTTCGGCCATATCAAAACACTTCAAACTGTCCTATTAGAATATTGACAATATAATGACAACGCACCACTCAACAAAACAAAATCACATTCCAGTTGTCATTTTTTATCCACACTAATTTTTTTTTTTTACAAGGTGTTTTTGTCAACATCTGTGGAAGGAATGGAACATACATTTATTCACCGGATATTTTTCACCTATTCATGTGCAGCCGTTTTTGTAATTTATTCGTTTGCTTTTTATTAGTTATGTCTTCCGATGTGCGTTTTTTCAGCTAAATTTATCTTCGTGTTGAAGATTTTCTACCATGAAATTATTCTTATCAGTGAAACTCCTCAACATTTGAGGTGTGAATACGAATTTGCAACATCCAAATGTTGAGTTTCATGAGATTCAGATAACACAATACGAAACGTGCTTATTCCACGCGTACATACAAAATATGGACTGAATTCGATATTTCATAGTGGAGTAGCTTGTTAGTTCAAAAACACCACGAATCTACATAACTTGATATTTCATTTGAGAAAATATCTACATTGTGAATGAAACTCTCAAGTAGGTATTGTACTTTTTGTTCACGACTTTATTTTAGCATATTTTGTATTTTCCCTGTTATAAATGTTGTTGAATTAATGTTAGCATTAGTATTTCTACTGTGAACATTTTTCATTTCAAATAATGGTGGACGATCGGGTTTGATGTCGTCAAGTCAAACTGCTTTTTATTGAGAATCGTTGCTACGATCGACTTCCCACACGATTACTTTTATTCAGAAAATTGTCTACGTAACCTTATTTTGTTGAAAACTATTGAAAAATTATCTGTCATTTCAAAGTTTTGGGGTGTGGACCATCGGGGGTAGCCGTTCCCGACTTTGTAGCAAAACAACTGACTTCTGCATGAAAACTCATCGGAAAAATTCATTTGTTTAGTCAATCACCAAAATTAAGATGATTTTGAATATTCACTTTGAAAGTTATCAAAGAAAAACATTTTTCATTTTGTAACTTTGAGGGCCCGTAACTTGGTAACGAAGGCTTTTAGGAACAAAAGTTATATGAAGTACTGGTGATGATTTGGCCCCATCTATACATTCCCGAAAAGAAAAGAGGAAATCCAGGGCACCCTGTATATCATTTATCATTTCATTCAGGGACATTGACCGAATTCAAGCTAGTGCTTGGCCTTTCAGGCGGCTCGTCCATATAGGCAACCGGTTGCATGTGATCAGTTGCATGAAACCGGTTTTATGAAATCAGTCGCGTCATTTCACGTCCATTTGTGCATTCATTTTTCTATGAGTAGGCTGAGTCAAAACACTCCGTATATGTAGGTAGCATTTGTTCTCGGCATATTTTTATATTACTATCGGTCAATTGAGAAGTTTTCAGGAAGGTAAAGTATTCGCAGTGGCGACTATGGGTGAGTTTTTAATACACACGGAGTTTTTGTACTGATAGAAAAAGGGGAAGGTAGGTTCTGGTTCGATACGATGACGACGCACAGACGGGTATTTGAGCAATCTGTACGGCCAAAATTAAATATGTATTCATAGTTACACTTCAGGAAGAATAAGTTAATTAAGGATATTTATACTTATATTTTATAGAAAAAGCAGAAAAATATACACATATATACAGGGTGTCCATGAGCAGCAGAAATTAACATATTCTAAAAAATACGATTTGGAAAAATAATAACTTGACGCATCCGATCCTTCTTCGTCTGAATCAATTGTTTCTTCTTCATCGTCCGTTGATGATTCCGACTGATTTCCTACATTAGGTGGAGCCGAAAGTAACGAAGTTAATGTTTCTTTAGAAAACGGTTTACTCTTAGTTTTAGGCCTTGGTCTCATTCCCGTTATAATAGGATCTGAACTAAGGAATAACCTATTTAACACATCTAAATTGAGAGGTGACACTTTCTTGTTGCATAAGAGAAAATGCTTTTTCATATTTTGTTGCTCGTTTTGGGGTACTTATAATTTCTTTCAGAACTAAGGAAGCATCTCTTTTTTCACTTCCTCCTAACTCAGACTGCGTCGCGTACGTGAGCACCTCTAGATTAGTTGTTTTGCGAAGATCTTCAGTTTTTTTTCTTTTACTCCCCTCGCTTGATGCCTCAAACGGCTTTGAGGGCCGACCCGATCAATTTCTAGCCTTTGGAATACTAAATGTTTCTTGCAGCCATTCCTTATTTTTCTCTAAGAAGTATTTTTCTTTTCTTAATGCTTTAGCCCACCTAGCCTTTACTTCAGACTCGAAACGTGAAAGATCATGCTTCATTACATTAACTTGATCCGTAGAGAAATCTTCCGATTGGAGAAGGTGGTTTTCAAGAAATTCTAACTTTTCGTTCATGGTATTCCAATTTTGACGCTGCATAATCGTGAATAATTGTTTTCTGTTCATTACTCGAACATTTGAGGACCCTGAAAAAAATCAACCCAATCAAGAACGCAAACAAGAAATTATGAAATAGTTATATTTTTTCGATTTTGTATGTACTCAGTTATTTCAAATAGCCATAATTCACAAAATCGCACTTTTTCGCAAACAAATTTATTATTTCCTTAAAGTACGCAGCCAAAGCTTCCAAAAGAATTCAAAATCGATGCCGGGAAATATCAGGAAATATAACTTTTTGCATACAAATGAAATCATTTTGAAGAAAGTGTAAAAATAAACTATCAATCGAAGAATCAAATTTTGAAATTAGCAAACCTGATAATATATCAAATAGTTGTAAAAACTAAATACACTTACCTGGTTGTCCACAATCCATGGTTAACTATATTTCAGTACGAATAAACACGAATCAATACTTAAATCACGTAAACTTACTATATTTTATTGTAATTTGTCTGGTCAAGGCAACAGTCAGAGTCCAACTGACAACTGATCTTACAATCGTTAAAAGTGTGCCATGGGCCGGAGATGGATTTTATTATATTCGTAAACTATCTGTGCTCCTAGAGGGCTGGTATTCTGTACCTGCGGTAAAATTCACAAAATTGATTTTTGGCCGTCCAGATTGCTCAAATACCCGTATGTGCGACGGTGAAATAGGATAGTGGGCATTCAAAAACATTCTGTGATCGCCGAAACTTCGAAAGCAAATTCGTTCAAAACGGGATTTTTCGGTGTAGCACAAAGTGAGGTGATGTGTTTGGGGTTATTCGTTTGATTATTCGTTTGATTGGGCATATTTTGGATTTATTATTTGAAGACATTTCGAGGAAACGCTTTCAGATACCATGGGATTTTCGCACCGAAGGTGAGTTTTCTCAGGTGTTTAATGATTCCCACTGCTATGAGGGTGACATGAATTATGATATTTCAGGAGTTTTATTGCTGGGTAGCAATAGTGACAACAGGTTGATCGTTTAGAAGCCAGGAAAAGAAGGAAAATAGAATCACTGAAAGGAAAGGCACATCCATTGAAGGAGTTTTCACAAAATCTAAAGGGAGAAAAACAAGAACAGAATGAATAAAAACCACTGAGAACTTTGGAAATCGACGATCCGATAGGTAACACATAGTGGCCATTTCCTCAACGTGTTGTCAGTTTTTTTTTCGAACATAAAGTCAAGTGCGGACTTTTGATCATAGTTTTCTACGGTCCGATGAATGAAGCATTTTTCTGGACTAATATAATCCTAATTAATATTGGTACGATATTCGCCAAGCGCCTTCCTGAAATTCATACAAAACATATAGGTATTTTGAATTTTGAGGTTTGTAACGGACTTTACAATCAATGTTGTAGTGAGTTGGCACTGTAGCTTTAATTTGGGGATTTCACTTTGATTGTGAAGCTGTACTCTCGAGACTTAATTTTTTTATTATTCCATTCTAGTGTGTTTATGATCCTAATTTGTGGGAAAACTTTGCTGATACCAAAAAGTAAATTGTTTAGTCATTCCAGATGTTTTTTTTCATAGGGAGGTATGTTTAATTTGTGAAATTACTTGGCGCCCTCTTCTAGTATTCATCAAAACAAATAGAACCTAGTTGAAATACATAATACAGCCACCCCCGACTCCACTTCAGAGCAAACAAATTTCGAACGTAACAGAAGGAAAACCCGATAGCGTTTTTAGGTTCATCCTGATTTCCAAAAAAAATCACCAGAGAATATTCTCTATAATAACAGAGGAAATGCGAGACCCGGTCAAATTCCAACAAATGTACAGAATGAGTGCGGAAAGTAACATCTCTTCTTGCACACGCATAATCATAACTGTAAGGACATTTTTCGATTTCCTGTACGATAGCAATATTAGAAGTTTGCTCGTTAGTCAATAGGGCTCTAGGCATTCTTCCAAAAACGTTTAAGGCAAAACAACTTTGAGAATGCACCTACGAACCACTCCAGTATATAGATCGCACGCAATTGGCCAATACGCAACCGACACGTTTGGTTTCGTGCAAACGGTTTCGTAGAGGTTGCGTCAAAAATGGGTTGCAGTCGCGCAAGTGGACGGGCATACGTTGCGTCAGATAGAAAAATCGCGCCCGCGACTGGTTTTATGGTTGCTTGCAAGTGGTTTCATGGTTTTAAAGACTAACTCCTTCATCTGAGTATGAGATCGCACATTGAGTTTGCAGTTTTTTAGTTGAATGAGATTCGCTAATATGGGTCTACGTCTTAAGAGTGCTCTCAACTCATCCAAAGCTGTAAGCAGTTCACTGAGAAGTGTTTTTTCTTCCTTTGTTTCTTCTGATTTCGACTTTTTGTACGTATGGTAGGCACTAGCCACTGAGAGGTATTTTCTCATTCCTCCTATTTTCTTCTCCAAACTTCTGGCAATTGTCACATTGTCCCGCTCTTTTCTTCATTCTTCAATGTTCAGATCTGACCTCCATTTCACGAATGGTAGATTCTGTCCTGATTTTATGTTCGGACCTAGAAACGATAATAAGAACTATCGGCATTAGGGTCCCATCTTGATAGTTGAATCTTGGATTGTGGCCCTCTCCTTTCGAATGCCCTTTGCATTTTCTTCCACAGATATGGCTTCTGCTATACTTCTGAACATTGCCCCCATTTCTTCTGATTCCGACTTTTTGTACATATGGTAGGGCACTATACATACACTGAGATGTGTTTATTCATTTGTTCTATTTTCTTCTCCAGATATTCCTATTCTAGGAGGCCTGGTTTTCGATTTTTCCTCATTTTCTGCTACAGAAAAATTGGGAAAGCCTCAATTAGCTTTGTGGGGACCCTTGCAGTTGCTGCATCTGGGTTGCTTTTCTCCATGTTATGTTGCCGAGACTCGTGTTTGTCAGCACTGTGCCCAAACTTTTGGTAATTGTAACATTGCCCTGGTCTCCTCTTTCTTTTTGATGTTCAAATCTGACCACCATTTCACAGATGGTAGATTATGTCCTGATTCCATGTTCTGGCCCAGAAACGATAATGAAAACTATCGGGATTGGGGTAGTACCATCTTGACTGCTGTTGAATCTAGCTACAATTCTTGTATTATGTCATGTGCATTATCTTCCACAGATGCGACTTTCGCTATTCCTTCAAATATTGGCCTTATTCCTTTTGATTTCAACTTGTACGTATGGTATGGCACTTTATGGCTGTCCAATATTTTGGTACATTCATTGTACATCTCCATTTCGGGTATTTGAGTTTTTGACGCATTTACTTTCCAGGTTCTAGAGTTACTGCCAGATATTCATCGGATTGTAATCTTTCATATTTTTCAACTTTTTCAACTTTTTCAACTTTTTCAACTTTTTCACTTTTTCACTTTTTCAACTTTTTCAACTTTTTCAACTTTTTCAACTTTTCCAACTTTTTCAACTTTTTCAACTTTTTCAACTTTTTCAACTTTTTCAACTTTTTCAACTTTTTCAACTTTTTCACTTTTTTCTTTCCTGCTTAGGAGTGATTGCATCATTTTCGGGTTATGGTTCCAATTTGCTAGTATAGCAAAACTATTGTTCAGTTTGATTTCTGAAATTGTTGCCTCACTTCCTTCATCAAATCTAGGCATCTCGCTAGGGGTTGAAAATTCCGACTATAAGCCTGAAGTTTTCCGCCCTGTTGTCGTTTCGTCTTTGTAATTTTGACAGTATTTCTGGTCTTTCTTTCGGCATTGTAGCAGCTGCTACTCTTATCATCTCTTGCACATTGTTTTACATCTCTAGGTTTCAATTTTTCATAGTTTGCACTCCACAAAAATGTATTGTACTCTCGTCTACCTCTTAACGCGTGAACACATATATGATGGATTTTTCTTGGTTTGATTGACGTCGGACCTTGGAATAGGCACAGTTGCCAGTTCTGAATTATGTTTTATTTGGAATAAGGACAGTACTGCCAACATAAGTGGGTTGGTCGAGGAACTTAATGTGAAATAAATAATTGATTAATAAGCCGCATTCAAAATCGTATATAGAGTTGAATGTTTGAGTTCTGAATTGTGTTTTATCTCTTTTCTTTATGTTCTTCTTCTGTAGCCTTCTCCTCTGTGTATTTCTAGTCCGTGGTTAAACCAAGACTTTGTAAGGGATAGGTAAGGTTCAGTGATCTGGTTTCATATCTGGTGTTTATATTTATGAATATGCTCTTGTTTCTTTGTAACAAAAAATCAAGAACTCTCATGAATATGGAACATACTGTGTGAATATCATGTCCTCTCTGAACAGTCCCCTGAATTTCATTTCATCAACCCCCCCCAAATATTATTCCGAATCGCATGACAGATCAAAATTTGGTATCCTAAAGTTTTCTCAATGAATGTTTATTCATATGATAGCATAATTTGATTAATTCATCAGAAACAAGTTCAATATGTTCCTTTCTATCGAGAAAAAATCTATTATTGTTGATGCCTAGAACTTTGTATGGTTCATTATTTGAAAATTTTCCAATTCAATGTTTTTCTGTAGCAACTTGTCTAGAACTCATATTTGTTCAAACATTGTGATTGTAATACCCTCATTTCATTTAGATTTCCAGTTGTGAACATTATTCGTGTATGAAAATCAAAAACAGTATTGGTCCGACGATACATCCCTGTGGTATGCCAGAATTATTTTATAATATGTTCCCTTTTTCGATGAGTCCTTTCCTGATTATTTTCAAGAGCTGTGTTCTACTTGAAAGATGTGGTTCGACGTATAATTTTTCCCCACAACATAGATCTCCATGTTTTTCAACAAATAATTCTTTGCAAGCAGGCACATATCTAGTACTATCTTGTTATTTTTTGAAAATTCTAGCAGTTCCTCGGTGAAATGGTAGGTAACGGTTAGAGTAGATCTCACTTTCGAATATGCGTGTTGAGAATCATTCAATATTTGACATTCGTTTATGAATAATATTAACCTGGAGCTCATTATTGCTCATTCAAATATTTGAGAAAAGCTAGTTAAGGGACTAATTGGTCGGTAATTTTCCATCCGTTGTTTGCTTCCACTTTCAAAAAGAAGTTTCATTACAACCATTTTCAATTGATCAGGAAATTTTCCGTATTTGAAGAAGTTGTTCATTATATAATATGCTGGTTAGTGGAATAGATAATTCAAATGTGCTCTTAGGAATTCCATCCTCGCCACTAATATATTTATATTTTAGTGTCTTTGTTATGTCAGTTGTTTCATGAATTGTGAGTTTCAAGAATAGATATCTAGCACTCCATGTATATTGTATCTGAAAGATATTTTCGCAGGTTTGGAAATATTTCACTCTTTTTTTCAAGCTCTCTGATTTTTTTGTTCAATCAAAAGTCTATCCTTTTCAGTTTTAGTTATCCGTCCTTTTAAGTTCGATTATATGGATCACTAAACGTTCAGTCACTACAACTGAATACTAGTAATGTATACAGTTTGTATTTTCTCAATAACATATTCATGGGCTGATTCTGAATTACACCGATTTTACAGGAAAGTCAGGAAGTAATTGAGAAACTGTGTTACTGATTATTCACATCAAATTGGGGTATTTAATACACAATTTTTTTTCATTTAACCTATCTAAAAGTAGTATTTCCGGATTATCGCAGGAAAAATTTGCAAGCTGTTGGAGGCAGTTTGGGTGATGAAGAATTAGTCAGACGAAACAGAAATAGAGTGAAGAGAAAATTTACTGGCATAAATAAATAATGTCCTACATATTGTTCTGAAATCAATCAATTCCATGGATAAGGGAATATTTTGAAATAATCTATGGAAACTAAATTCCTATCATGATATATGTTATTTATCTGATGAATCTGGCTGCGATAATCGAATATATTCTGGAAAGAGGCTCTTGGGTTATAAGTATCGAATATTTCTGGAAAAATCTCTGGAAAGTTAAAAAAAGCAGTAATGTGTCGGGGCTAATGAACTTATTTGCTATCTCAGAATAGATGAAAACTCCTTATTCTCACTTCCATCAGAGAGAAAATCCAAACTTGATATAGTCTCATCAAAGTCAATTTCAGCTGGAGAGACTTCAAACTATTGGATTTTGTAATGAGGAGTAGCTCTCAACGCAAGCATCTTCCAGATTCGTGTATATCTTTCTATACCGCCAAATTCAGCATGAATGAAAGTATGTTACTAAGTGAGCTGTATGCCTCCATCTTTTTATTGAATTAAATCGTGGAAAACCATGCCACTCAAATAAGGTGCCATCTGAAGCAAAAAAAGGGTAGAATGAAATATTAATTAATTTCCCTAGATTTTTTTAATCATTTTTCCTTTTTCGAAATTTATCCAATAATCCATTGAACTTATTTTGTTAGGTGAGTATTTCTCGTAATATTCTAAATGACATTGCAAAAAATATCGGAAATATATATATTTTTAAAATTCCGAATAAGGCCTTTTAATATTATAATTTCGAAGAGATAGTAGGATATATTTTTTTCATCAAAATACATATACCCATTCACAAATTTTTTTAATTATTTGACTCACCAATTCGTCTGTCGTGAAAATATCAGAATATATCAACTTCATCACTATACCTATACATAATAAATATTTTTGTGAGTAAATTTTTTTTTTTTTTCATAATTTCGAAAAATATCCTGAAAATTATTGTTTTTCCTTGTTTTTTTTTTTTTTTTTTAAACCAAAATTAAAATTTTTTTTTATAAAACTGGGTATATTCATGTCACCAAATTCAATTCACAAACGAATTTTGCTGTGTGAATTAATCAGAACTTTGGGAATATTTATTATCATGAAAATCAACGCAAATATAAACATGTTTATATTTGGGTTGTTGATATTGTTATTTGGTGTTGTTACAAGAAGGAAAAAACTTGACTGCAAATTACTATATCTTGAAATATTGACTTTTTAGCAGTTTTCGAGAAACAATAAAAAACAAAAAAATAACCTTTTTTTACCTTCGGCACTGGCGAATACGGCCAGAGACTTGAAAATCGACGAAACCTTTCCTAATCAATAGTTCGTTGGATTACTGGGTCCTACTTATCCATAAGATGCAGTTCGAAGTACAGGGTGTGCCTTTTGCGAGGAAAGTAGTTGTTTTGTGATAAATAGCTTGATTTTTACAAGCTTATATTTAGTTTCACCTGTCACTTCTAGTTGTTCAATTAACGTGAAATAATTCCCGTGACAATGCATAACGAATTTTTTTGTGGGGGAAAAACAAAATAGCGGCTCTAAGATGGCAGACGATATTTGTGTTTATGGTCCTATTCGATTCAAAAGGGGTTTTCGGGGTCAAAGATTATAATTTTTTGTCAAAATTCATAAAATCAAAATGGCGGCTCCTAGATGACCGACTATCTCTGTGGTATGTGGGGTTTTCGGGGTCGGAGATTATGAATTCTTTGTCAAAATTCATGAATTAAAAATGGCAGCTCCGAAGTGGCGCACGAGTTTTGTAATTATGGTCCGATTTGATTCAAAATTAGTATGTGGAGGTTTTTGGGGTCGAAAATTATGAATTTTTGGTTAGAATCAATAAAATCAAATTGGCGGCCGGTTCCAAGATGGACGGGGATCAGTGTGATTATGGTCCGATTCTATTCAAAATTGGTATGTTGAGGTTTTTCACAACGGCCCTTGGTGATATTTTTTTCCTAGAGCCATTGTGATCCACCGGTGGTCATGTAAAATAATGCATTATATTCACTCTACCTGAGAGTTTATGCTGGAAGAAATAATTCCATTGGAACCAATCCTGAAGGTGGAAGACAATCTTACAAAATGTGTATCGAACCTATATGGATGATTTCTACACCAGTATGAAACTATGTAAGGATCTTCCGAAATTTGAAACATATATCTGTGGAACACTGAGAGCCAATGGAAAAAAAATCCACTGAATGTCAAAAATTAAAAAAAAATGGGAAAAATATATAGAATTCGGGTTACGAAAAGGCAAGATAAACGTCCCGTACTTATAAGTAGGTTTGTCCCAAGTCATACTGATCAACTTATTCCGACGGGTAGGAAAAATCTCCAAATTGTGGATTCAGAAGAATTCAGCTGTAAAACGGTTCCAAAGAAGTGAGAGCCACATTCTGCGAGGAGTGCGAGAATAAACCAACGATGTGTCTTGTGTGCTTCAGAAATGTTCATTAATAGGTATATACCATTATGATAACACTTTCACCTAGAAATTTATACCTTTCATGTAGGCGCAATATTGAAGTTCCCGCAGTAACCGCAGAGCTTCAGTGAATATATAAAATAGAAAAGACCATGACTCACCCGTGGACATCGTCGTTCATTACATAGTCATATGATAAATGATATTGACTGGTTGTGAGAAAGAGACAATTGATAACAGAACCTGTGAAAAAGGACAGAATGAGTTCAGGCAGAACACTTGTTTCGTATATTGTTCATATGTGTTTTCGTGTGGTGTTTTGCAAGTTTTTTGTGAATTTATCCAGTGTTCCTGAACTGTTTGACAAGTTACGAACCTATGCCTTCTTGGTATGCAGCCTACAATTGTTTAGTTACTTACAAAAAGGGCTGGAGGTGAAATTTCATAGGTGAGTGAGCATGTGTAGGTAGTCATTTGTGAAACACATTTTCACAGGTTTCCAAAAAATGAACTTATGAGAAAATGCACCAACATTTTACGTGACTTCTCTTGTTTATATAACTTAGTTCTATTTTTGTGCATCTATTTATATTGTTGCTGAAGTTTATAGATTCATTATTAGTATCATAGGTGGGTGGTAGGATTTTGTTTGATTCGGGAGTAGAATTTGATGTTTTTTCCCGAGCAGTTGCTTAAACTAATGTTGGTTGATAATATTTAGGGAAGTATAATGTGATTTATTTGATTCACAAAATTTCCCTTTCTTTCCGTGAATAAACGCAGAAATATGTTTTTAAATTGAAGAATGTTTTCTTCAAACGTTATAAATATTCATGATATTTTTATTCCGTTGGAGTAACAGCATGCTTTCACTCCACCGGAGTAGTTGTATACTTTTACAGCGCCAGGCTGAAATGAGATGGATGGATTGTATGTCGATCTCCGTCACGCTCGGAGGAAAAAATATCACTTTCATTTCCAATGAATTTTCCAAAAATAATTTTATAGATTACATAAATGTTTTTGATGTTGGCATTATTGACAACAAATTTTAAAATCGGTGGATTTCCCAATTTAGTTCAATTGCACTTCTAACTTCATGATATCGAATATAAATTTAATTATCAATATTTTTTTTCCGTCCTGAACTTTCGGGAAACTTTTGGACTTTTACATAACTCATCTCATTCAAAGTAGTCGATATTACCCTTGAAAAAAAATAAAAAATAGGTTTTTCCAATGTAATGCCATAGCCAATTTGTATCTTTTGCCTTGACTTATTTCTATCCTTCACAACATCTCTTCCTCTTACATAGTCCTCCAGGAACAGTGTGTTGAAGTTACGTGACAGCCAGTCTATCAGTTAAATAGTCTATGGTGAGTAACGACGAAGCGAACGTGTTGAAATTCATCAATTCAAGATGGCTGACGAGTTTTGTAATTATGGTCCGATTGCATTCAAAATTGGTATGTTGGGGTTTTTGGGGTCAGAGATTATAAATTTAGTCAAAGATTGGTGATTATTTGTCAAAATTCATATACTGAAGATGGCAGTTCCAGGATGACGGAAGAATTGATCCTCAGATGGTCTCCTTCAGGAAATAGGCCTCATAATAACGATACTCCAACAAAAATTGATAGTTAAAGGCGTATTTACTATAGCGCTCAAATGCGCAGAAAAATAAAAAAATAATAACTCAGGTTTTTCCGTGAGTTATAGATTCAAAAGCTTGTCGCTTTTGTACTCGAACTGGAAACTTCGCGCGACAAGCTCTTGAATCTTGAACTCACGGAATAACCTACGTCACACATCCACAGAATTATTTTTTACTATTCAGCGCATTTGAATGAAATCTTGTCTTTAAAAAGATTTTTTATCAATTATTTTTTTGTGATTAATTTTTCAGTAGATATGTTTGCCTATATTCAATTGAAAATATTTCATTTTTCAACAGGTAGGATATAGTGCCTATTCCAACTCATACATTGAGTTCTTTCTTTTCATTATTATAAAATGAAATAATTGTAATATATCGCGAATCAACGTTAACTGTAAACCTCTTTCAAATTATCAGAACTAGTAGAAATGATTTGTACACACTAAGCATCTCAGTACCAAAAGATGAAACTCAACTGTTATGTTTTTGCCATCGATGGATCAACACGAACATATTTTTTCCATCTTGCGAGTATTCCATTACACTTATTGCGTCCCAGTAGGCCAATTCAACGATTACGCTGACAGCTGACCACCACATCTTGGCGGATACATCATTCCTCAGAGTTAACATACCAAAGAAAAGAAACAAATAAAGGAGCTTTGGGGATTCCCTCTGAGAAGGCGTATGATACATTTCCTTTGAAAAGGAATCTGGAGAATATCTGACCCAGAGGAGTCCCTCGCACTAGGAATGCAAATTTGCTGAAAGGATATCTTTAAGGTCGTATAAAACAGAAATAAATATATGTGTTGTGTGATTTCTACTATTCTCAGTTTTTGAGGCTCATTGATAGACGGGATATAGGTATGTACTGAAATGGTTGTTAATTCAGAAAGTTTTCGCAGAAAAATTGATTGGAAATTTATTCAATTCAAGTACTATGAAATAACATATATATATTGCCATGTGATGATGAATTTTGTAAATACAATATTGTAATATTTTTGCCCCACGTTTTGGGTGCCACTTGTAATGGTTTGATATATTGAAATTTTTATTTTTTTTTATTATTATTATTAATATAATTTTGCACCGCGTTGGGCAACACTTGTAATGGTTTGATATATTGAATAATATATATTGTTTTTATAATGAAGATAGCTAATAATCTTCAGTTATTCTTTGTGAGCCAAATTGATATGATATAGATAGATATTTTTGCCCTATATAATAATTTGTATGTGGTAATAATAATTGCCAACGAACGTCACTGTTCTCTCGTCACGTAGCTGACAATTGTTATTCCTTTTCTCACCACAGCTAGCACAGTTGGTACGCCCTCATCTCAGATAGCCGGTTCAAAGTAATAGAGCCACTTGTCACTGCTGGCTAACTTCAGTTTATTGAATGGTCTTTGGTATGTTATTGATCATTGTGAGAGAACAAACAACGAAATATCATAAAGCAATTATCTCCTTCATTCAGGAAGACTTAAAATACCTGGCCTACGAGAAATAACTTATACTAGGGTGAATCAAACAAATATTCACGGTTAAAAATAATGAATCAGATCATGGATAGATAAACAGAACCTCACTCTTTCCGTGAGAGTGACGTTTTCTGTTATTGTTCAATATAGAGTGACATAAAGTTCTTCGAATGTGAAATTCATTATTGTGAAATAGTTCAGGACCGGAAAAGCACTATCAAAGTTTTATACCTGGTTGGAACTGTTGGTGTTCTAATTATACCATGAATCAGGATGTCCCTTCTCTCCAATCGCTGTCAGGACTGCAATATCATGAATCAGGAACTATATAGATGCGGAAATCAGCATTTGGATCCGTGGATATGTTATCATTAAGGTAATATTGGTTTTGTTTACCAAATGATGGGATTATTTCAATTTTCTTTTTGTGAAATTTTTGCGTGGCATCCGCTTGGAAATTTATTTTCGATCTCCTTGAAGCTTTGTTTTTTCTATCGCCTAGATATATTTTTTTCTGTTTGTTTTTACATTTGAATTTTTGAATTGGTGCACTAAATTGTCACTTTTCACTGTTTATATTTATATTGCATAATTTATATATACAATTATTTTTCCACTCTTATCATTTTTACAAATTTCAAAAATAATTGCTTCTGATACCATCTCATTGCTACTCTCCCACAATTTCCAATTTTACACCTGACCATCTATTCCCTGATTGGCTATTTTTATAAAGACATTTGCTGTTCTATCATTGGCTACTTTCTGTTAGCTACAATTTCATATACTGTATGTTTCAAATTTATAAATGTGTTGATTACTGTTTATTCCTGAAAATTTTGTAAATTTAGACTTTGTATTGTCTTTTGAGCAATTATGAGTTATAATAATTTTGACAGTGTATTGAATTGATTGTTTTATAGTATTTTGACATTTTTATCTATCCATATTCTACCTAGGCTCACAATATACATAGAATTTCAAGAGTTATTCACAAACAAACTCCTGAAACCATTAACCATCTAGTAATTATTCTTTTTGTGGGTTTTTAGTCTTTTAAAATTCACAACTGGCATAACATAACATGACAATATATATATATATATATATATATATATATATATATATATATATATATATATATATATTATATATATATTGTATATATATATATTTTTTACTTAGTTTCTCGACCAAATATATATTTTCTTCAATTTCTCGCAATGAAGGTCTGATTCAGTCAATTCATATAATTTCTCTTAACGACATTTCGACATAGTATTTGTCATCATCAGGTTAAAACACTGTAATTAAGAATATGGAGTTTGAAACATTTCAACCTAACACAATATTAAAATGTATGCACTAAAATAAATATTTAAAAACATATGGTTCGAAATATAACACGTTATTCAACTCAATATGGAGATATCTGTCTTGAAATGATACATATTGAAGAAGATTCAAAAACTCAAGTCAGATTTATAACAACCTTTTTAATCTTTGTTTATAGTAATAATAATAAGAACTGATCTTTACATGCTGCCAAAAAATACAGTCCGGCTCATATACTAGAACTCAATATAAACAATCCGGTGTACTTATGAAGAGGGTAAAATGCATGAAAGATAAATAAATCATTCCCGATAACTTCGACTTCGCAGTCACACACCTACAATAACGTTCGTACGATGCGAACGCAGAAATTCGAATAAAATAATTTGTGAGTGAATACTCATATACAGTGTGTGGCCCATTTGAAATGGAACCACCCCTGTAGGATACGCATTTTTCAGTCGAACCCAGAAATGTTTTTTTCAAAATTTAGCATCAAAAACTGTATTTCGACACAAATTTTCAAAACTTTAGTCTCATTTCCAAGGAACTCTAAGGTTTTTTTCTTTGTCAAAAATGACAAAAGTTTATAAGACAATTTTTGTTTTCAAATTTGACTACACCACTGGATTTGTAGTCGTAATAAATGAAAACCATCGAAATTTCATAAAAAAAATTTGTTAACAACGAAGCTACAACTTTAATTTTGGAAACAGAGTATTTGATTATAATTTTTATTTAGATTATAGACATATTCAAAATCTGGCAACACTGCCGATACAAAATAGAACACCAGTGAATTTGTACAGCAAGAATCCGAAGTCAATAGCTCATTCCGTTCTACAGTTATAACTCCTGAAAGTATGGTAATGTGAGCGATTTGTGGTGTACTAAATCAGTCTACTATTGATTTAGTACAATACCTATGCCTAATGTATTAGTTCACCTTTCCTCAAAGTATTGATAATTTCTCTAGAAGCTTGTTTCAATTGAGTTTTGCAGAATTCAGAAGAAACTTTTTCTGCCCTGCTTTCTGTTTTATCATTCAATAAATAATTTTGATACTTAGAACTTGATTCGGTTCATTTCGTTTTTATCGGCTATGGAAGACTGCATAACTTGAAAATGAATTTTGAATTTTCTGATATTTCCGAATACACTTATAACCTGAACTTCAATAAAAAAATTTAAGGGAATATAATTTACAAATCCAGTGGCGTAGTCAGATTTTTATTACAAAATCGCTTCCACCACAAATCGCTCACATTACCATACTTTCAGGAGTTATAACTGTAGAACGGAATGAGCTATTGACTTTGGATTTTTGCTGTACAAATTCACTGGTGTTGTACTTTGTATCGGCGGTGTTGCCAGATTTTGAATATGTCTATAATCTAAATAAAAATTATAATCAAAATTGAAGTTGTTGTAACTTCGTTGTTAACGAATATTTTTCTATGAAATTTCCACGGTTTCCATAAATAACGACTACGAATCCAGTGGTGTAGTCAAATTTCAAAACAAAAATTTCCTAATAACCTTATGCTGTTTTTGAGTGCCATGGAAATGAGTGCCTTGGAAACGAAACTAAAGTTATGAAATTTTTTTTCAAAATATAGTTTTTGATGCTCAAAATTAAAATTTTTTTTTTGGCAATGATTGAAAAATGCGTATTCTACAGGGGTGGTTCCATTTTAAATGGGTCACACTGTATATTTTTGTATTCAGTTGAACCATATGCTTTTGAAGAATCATTCCAGTGCATACATTTTAGTATTGTGTCAAGTTAAAATGTATGAAACTCCATATTCCTAATTTTAGTGTTTTAACCTGATGACGACAAATACCATGTCGAAACGTCGTTGAGAGAAATTATATGAATTGACTGAATCAGACCTTTATTCCGAAAAATTGAAGAGAATATATATATATATATATATATATATATATATATATATATATATATATATATATATATTCAGGGTCTGTGTTTAGCAGACATTTTTCAACCTATTTCTTGAGGAGCGGAAGGGAATTCAGATTATATATATATATATATATATGTATAGTTTGCACATCTCAGGTAACCAATTGAATAATTTGCCTTCAAGTGAGGAAACATATTTAGCCCTATTTTTTCTTTTTTGATTTGAGTAACAATGCTCTATTTTCGTCAACGTATTATTATATTCATGAAGGTGGGCAATTTTACTATATACATAAAATTTTCTTATGCTCAGAAAGTTTTCGTCATGAAATAGGTATGTAAGTTTTTTATTAAATATTATTTTCAGAATATTTTTTTGAGTGAATTCTAATTTTTTAAGATGTATTGGTAAAATAGCTCCCCTTCTGAGAATTGAATATTAAATTTGAGATTCAACAAGGCAAAATAAACAATTTTCAAGTGAGTTGCATCCAGGAATTATTTGATGTTTTCGAGTTTGTATATCATGAGTATGGCTCCAAGTTTTTTTGATGTATACAACAACACCATAATTTTTATTCATATTACCCTCGTTGTAAATAAAGTCGTGATTTTCAAGTTGGATGAAAGTTGTATCTTCTAGTTTGGATGTCTCTGTAAATATCTCAACATCTAACATACCTACTAATAAACATTTTGAGTTCAATAAATTCTTAGTAATACTTCTGATATTTTGAACAGAACAAATAAATACCTTCTGCACCTTCGGCAATCAGCAAATTTGCCAACAGGAAATTTCTACGTGTTTTATATACCTGAGTGAATGCTACTGCTTTAGCTAATTGTTCACTCAGTCAACAACTAATCAAACTTTCCACTCACGTATGAGTGAAGAACATCATAAAGGAACATTCTGCACTTTCAGATAGGCATTTCAGTTTGGTTTGTTCAAGAAACAAAACTACCCCAGGGCAAACAGTTGTTATACGAAATTAGTGGTGCATCAATAACATTAATTACAATTTCGTAGACGTTACGGGATATATGCCTGGTAATTACTAGAAAAACATTTGGAGTTGCGCTATATTACACACACTTATAACAGCATCACATCTGGGCTGGATTGAAAATAGTTATTTCTGCAACCAGTTGGGAAAAATAGTGTTTCACACAATATTTTTCCTAAATTTGAATATGATGTGATCCTTTTCAATTAAAGTTAAAGAAAAATATATTCAGAAAAACTGAAGAACACGCTTTTAACGCACAGTAAAACATAATTTTAATGTTAAACAATCATGCCAAAAAGCATGAGGTGCTTCATGGTTACGTATCTTTGAGAAACATAATACTCTCAATTAATTTCGACAAAGCATAGTCGTTGAATATTAAAATTATTTTCTGCTTTCTAGTGCGTTAAAAGCGTGTTCTTCAATTTTTTGAAATATAATTTATTTTTCACTTTTTGGTCTTATAATAATATCAACATATACCAATTTAAATTAAAAATAAGTTTGTCTGGCGCGAGGTTTCGAACCCTCGCTCCCTTTCAAGAACTAAATTAAAACCTGGCGCCTTGGACCGCTCGGTCAATGTTTACAAGTTGGCTTAAATATTAGCTGGGGTCAATATCACCAATTGTTCAGATTGTGTTAATATTTATAATAAGTTATAACCATACATAAAATGTTTCAAATTTGAATAAAATTAAATCTTAATAATATGTACAACGAATAAAATAAAAGTGAGATTGCTCCTTGAAAATGTGTTTCCCATTTCTTCCGGTCTTCCTGATGATCGTGGAAGCGTGAAATAGATTTTGGTCGACAAAAATGTATTGAAGACCTAGTGAATGCGATGTCTCTCCTGCGTCAATGTTACGAAGGATTTCTGGTGAGTACTCCCTTTTGGAAAACATTCTTCTTTGCCTCATTCATCTTGATGAGTTCTTAATCAAGACTGGAATAGAAAATCAAATAACTATCTGAATGAAAATGCAAATTTTCAATTTCAGATTTTTTCTTTTGAGTTAGGGCCTTTTCAGAATATCTATCAGATGTAGTTCAATGTCCAGCGTGGCTTCAGCCGGGAAAGTAGTTGTTTTCTGTTAGACATTCACAAAAAATAACTTCATTTTAATCGTGGATTCTTCAATTCACAGAAAAATCTTTCTATCAATATTCAATTGAAAATGTTGCCCTTTTCAACATGAATACCCCACAAGAGGTTGTCTTGACGATGGAAGATAGTGACTAAGGTTTATCTTTCAGTCGCAGATGATTCCACATCTGATTTTATGAACGTCCTGTTTATATTTTCAACAAATCAATCTATCATACCCCATGACAGGTTTTAATGTCAGAGAACACTAATTTCAAAGTGTCTCTCCAAAAGAAATGATTCTAACTTTTTCCATCTTTGCAAAGTGGGATTGCTTCTTGAAAATGTGTTTCCCATTTCTTCCGGTCTTCCTGATGATCGTGGAAGCGTGAAATAGATTTTCGTCGACAAAAATGTATTGAAGACCTAGTGAATGCGATGTCTCTCCTGCGTCAATGTTACGAATGATTTCTGGTGAGTACTCTCTTTTGGAAAACATTCTTCTTTGCCTCATTCATCTTTATGAGTTCTTAATTAAGACTGGAATAAAAAATCAAATAACTATCTGAATGAAAATGCAAATTTTCAATTTCAGATTTTTTCTTTTGAGTTAGGGCCTTTTCAGAATATCTATTAGATGTAGTTCAATGTCCAGCGTGGCTTTAGCCGGGAAAGTAGTTGTTTTCTGTTAGACATTCACAAAAAATAACTTCATTTTAATCGTGGATTTTTCAATTCACAGAAAAATATTTCTATCAATATTCAATTGAAAATGTTTCCCTTTTCAAAATGAAGAAGTACTTTAAATAGTTTAGCCTTAAAATTTTAACAAATTTTATTCCTGTATTTTTTGCAACTAATGGCGAAATGTGGCGAAAGTGTCACTTCAAATGTAAAAATTAGAAAAAATAAATTCTGTAACTACAGTTTCCTATTTGTATCATTTGGGACCTAAATACAACCATATATAATTTCCGATGATTTTATATGTCAAGAATACCCACAAGTTCTTTTTTTCATAAAATTCCGACTTCCCATTTCATTTACCAGGCGATAAGTGATGAGTAAGTCAACAAAACAACATTTTTCATGTGCAATATTTGAAATTGAATTTTAAACCAATTATTTCAATCCTAACAAGAAGAAGCCATTGTTATATATGAATATATATACAGGGTATAATCGACCCTCTTACACATCCGCTAACAGTTGATACTCTATCAAAAAATAAATAGATTTTCCCTTTGAAATTTTCATTCATTAATAAGCCAGAAAAATATATGAAAAAAAAAATCCATCAAAACCTCGCTGTTTCGCATTCCATAAAATTTGGACTGATTTTACAAAAAAAAAAAGTTTTTTTATTTGTATCGAATTTTTGACCACTGTGATTCGTTATAAAATGGCATACTCCTTCCAATTGTATGTTTGTGATCAGGACAGGTCTCATTAGACTTCTCCCTTGAACTTATATTCTATTACCAGGTTTCGAATTTGAGAATTTAAGAATCTTGTCTGGTCTTCCTTGGAATATTGGAACGTATATTTGACAGATGACAGTTCCCATTAGATTGATCATCTTAAAATTGGTTTTCGTATGCCATGGATATTCTTGTCACGATTCTGATATCTCCACAGTTTTGTGTTCCATGTCAATCTACTTCAACGTTCACTTGTCAATCTTATTATTTAGGTCCAGCTATGGGATTCCACTCCGAACCACGGTCAAGGACTGGTGGCGTTCTTAGGTTAGGAGTCGAGTAAATGTGAAATGTGAATGTCTGCCGTTTTTAAATACGGGCATGACAAAAATATCAATACAGTTGTGAAGTCTAAGAAAAGTTCTATGTGATGAATGGTCCCGTACTCCTTTACGCCGGACTAAAAGGATAACCGTAGGTGGAAGATGGTCTCATCGCCCGGTGAAATACCACCATATCGACTTTGTGTGCTGTGAAATGGATCATTCCATGTTTCAGTGTTCGGTCGATACTTTCCGGTCTCCCTCTTTCCTTTTCCTCAATTCCTCCTTTATTTTCAGGTGCATCCTAATAGTAATAATGATGAAGTCTCCTAGAGTAAAACACTCCGGAAGCAAAATACCTCTCCATTCGGATTTCCGGGCGAGAGGTACTCGAGGGGACTCAACATTAAAGATAAATTTTTGCAACATCCGCGGACTCAACAAGAACGTCAATGACGTCCACCATCACCTACAGACGAAAAAACCGGATATTCTGGCTGTAACAGAAACACAAGTGAACTCGTCCACCAACAAGGTCCATATGCTTTGTCCTGGTTACGAACTCCATTCTCGATTCAGGTTCAAAGGTGGAGTCTGCCTTCACGCTTAATCTAACCTTTCATGCCAGCGTGAAGAGAGTTTGGAACCGAAAGACTTTGATGTGATGTGGTTCAAGCTATCTGATACCAAACTGACTAAGTTCCTCTGCTGCCTTTACCTATCACCTAATGAACCTTCATATAACGACCTCTTTGAGTTTTTATCACTCAAACTGGACTACATTCAGGAGAACCATCCAACAGCTGAAACCATAATCATGGGAGACTTTAATGTACATAACGCTGCCTGGCTCAAATTCTCTAACAGAACAGATGATGCGGTCGTCAAGCCGAGGCCTTCGCCAGCACTCATGGTCTAGAACAACTGGTCGAGCTACCAACCCGCATCCCTGATGTCAACAACCAGTCTGCCAATACACTAGATCTTTTCCTCACCACCAATCCTGACCCGTATAGAATAGAAGTTTGTGCCCCACTTGGAAACTCTGATCACACCCTCATCTCCACAAAATGCTCTTTCCATTTACCATCGAGTTGCACAATACCACCCCGTCTCATGTGGCATTACAATTCGGCCGACTGGGAAGGTCTTCGTATGTTTTTCTCAGCGTTTCCATGGAAGAGAGTTTGTTTCTCTTCAGTAGATCCAACACGATGTGCTGAAACAATTTCTGAAATCATCATGTTGGGGATGCAAACCTACATACCGAATACCGAAAGAAGAACATCATCCGATAAGACCTGGTTTAACAGAAACTGCTCTAGAGCTGTGGCTTCCAAACAGGCAGCATACTATCGATGGCTTAAAAATCTGGGCCCTGAGACCAGAGCAGCATATGTCGAGGCTAGAGGCATATGCAAAGAGACAATAGAATCAAAACTTGCTGAATGTCCTAACGGATCCCGTTCATTTTGGTCTTTCGCCAAAGCTGTGGGAAGAAACTTCACTTCCAGTTCATTTCCTCCTCTAACCAAAGAAGATGGAACACTAGCAACGACTGCCCAGGAAAAAGCCAATATCTTTGCGCACCTATCTGCTGGAAATTCCACTCTGGATTCATCGGGAAAACAACCCCCGAACATTACACCTATTGACAGTCACATGCCCGAGATCACTTTTCGCCAACGTACTATCAGAAAGATTTTGCTGGGTCTCAACACCAACAAAGCCTGTGGATCTGATGGAATCCCGCCGATTGTTCTCAAGAAATGTGCCCCCGAACTAATACCTGTTCTTTGCAAGTTGTTCAACCACTCTTACAATTTGGGGGTATTTCAGTCCAATTGGAAAATTGCAAGAGTACAGCCAGTCCCTAAAAAAGGCAAAAAGGCCCTACCTAGCAACTAGAGGCCTATCGCACTGCTATCTATTATTTCAAAGGTCATGGAAAAAGCCATCAACATCGAGCTCATGAAATATCTGGAAGACTCAGGAATTGTCAACGATAGGCAATATGGCTTCCGCCATCAGAGATCAACTGGTGACCTGCTCGCTTACGTCTCACATATATGGCAGCTATCTATTGAAAAGTATGGAGAAACTTCAGCTGTGGCATTAGATATCTCCAAGGCGTTCGATCGAGTTTGGCACCAGGGACTCCTCGCCAAGCTTCCGTCCTATGGCTTGCCCCCTCAGCTGTGTTCTCTGCTTGCTAGTTTCCTCTCGAACAGGTCTCTCCATGTTGTGGTCGATGGAGTTTCATCTGACACTCTACTCATAAATGCTGGTGTTCCGCAAGGATCTATTCTCGCACCAACACTATTTCTACTTCACATCAACGACCTGTTGAAAGCAACTTCATGTCCAGTACACAGCTTTGCCGATGATAGAACCCTCCATACCGCCTTCTCTTCCAGGGCCCCTATATCAGCCTGTGAAACCAGAAATGAACGAGGAAGAAATGTTAATAATATAAATATGGACTTAGCAACAATTCCCGAGTGGGGATCTGATAACTTGGTAGAATTCAATGCAAACAAAACACAAGCATGTCTTTTCTCTAGAAAAGCCGATCTTACTGTGCCTAACATAACTTTGTCAGGAGTAACCATACCACTGAAGTCATCCATATCGATGCTTGGTATTACTATCAGCAATAACCTTTCCTGGGAAAATCACGTGAGGTCCATTGCCAAAAGTGCATCTCAAAAACTTGGTTTTTCGTTTCGTTTCACCCCCACTCAGCTGCTTATGATCTATAAGGCACAGATCCGACTTGTCCTGGAATACTGTTCCCATATTTGGAGCGCGGCACCTAAACATATCCTGAGGCTATTGGATTCTGTCCAAAGAAGGGCAATTCGTCTCGTCGGTGATGCCTCGCTTACAAACTCGCTCACTTGTCTGGAACACCGTAGAAAAGTTGGCGATTTGTCTCTATTTTATAGATATTTTCATGGGCGATGCTCTTCTGAAATATCAACAATCGTTCCTGCTTTGGCAGTCTCTTTGAGACTAACCCGTCAAGTTCAGTCATCACACCCCTTCGTGGTCACTTTGGAGACCTGCAGAACATCACTTCCCAAAGACTCGTTCATCCAACGAACAGCGAGGCTTTGGAACTCATTGCCTAGGGAGGTGTTCCCCGAGGCATACAACCTCCAGAAATTCAAGAAGAAAACCAACTCCTACCTTCTTTCCCTTGGTTCCCACGATGTTCTCTGAACATTACAGAATATCCCTCTCCGTGGGAACCAGAACATAAAAAAAAAAAAAAAAAACCAGGCCGGATGACAACGGACTTGTCGGAAGCAGGGACGATGGGGTGGTATATTGCCAAGAGCAAGACTCGTGTCACCCCCAGGACGAAGCCCCGAAGTTACGTAACAGGTTACGTAATAGGGGGAGAGCTGGATAATAACGCCGTATGGAAGTTACATCCAAGAAGTTAAATAGAGAGAGAGAGAGAGAGAGAGAGAGAGAGAGGTCCAGCTATCACACCTAAATAATGACTCATAGAGAAATCGAAATGTGATTTCCAGTTTCATCCTGGCTAAGGATATGTTTTTCAAAATGTTTGTCATGTAACCTTATACAACACTCATTGAACATGAGATATTTCATGATCTTTCTGGTTTCTTGTACACCTGACGAGAAAGTAACCTCAGTTTTCAGAATATTTCTTATTTCCTTTCTCCAAGAATTTTCAATTATTCAAATTGTCCTTTATCAATATTACTCACTTACAGGTACGCACTGATGATGATCTGAAGGTCGAAAGCGCTTTGCTCCGATTTTAATAAATTATTTTATGCACGAAATATATTTTTTTTCCTCGATGATATCGATACGTGCACACAGTCAACTTTTTAACTTATTTTCAATTCATCTAAGGGAACTAGAAAGGTGGTTGTAAGGTAAGTTCCTGGGTCACAAATTATTTTACTGTATGAAGCGTGCTGAGAAAAATCAAAATAATGTTAAAGCATGAAAAGATCCCCAGTACTTGTTCAATCCGCTTCCATTTCAACCAATCAATTGGGGGTGAGTTATTGGGGTGAATAAGAGGTCCCAAATTGACTCTTTGTCATCCATGTATCAAGGAGATGCCAAAATATGGTTACTCATCAAAATATCACCAGTAAGGGCCATTTTCAATTCAAAAATATTTTTTTACGTGACCGGTCCCCTCGAGTGGCCGAATAATGTGGGTAATCGTACAAAAAAAAATCGAGATATTGAAGGAAATATCCAATTGAGACCATTTCCAGAGTGAAGCCTGTATGTCTGTGTGTGTGTGTCTGTAATCTTCCACGATAAGTGCCGAACCATTTGACCAATCGAGTGGAATTTGGTATGAAGATACAGTTCCTGTCCGGAATGCGACCAAGTTTTTGACTGTCATCTGTCACACAGAAGTGTGACCATTGAAAAATGATAGAAACTAAATCGCACGAAACCTGACTTGCAATATGTCAATCGAAAGCCCTTGAAAAACTGTACCCAGAAAAGTCAAAATTATTTCTCCAATTAACATCTTCCAAAAACAAAAAATTACAAATTTCAAAATTTTGCCTTTCAATTATTCAAAATCTATACGATGGGTTACAACCAAATTTGACAGGGGGCAACACAACAACAAAATTGAATCAATTCTGCAGTTGGAGCTTTTCACCGTTTTCCAGTCTGGCGCTACAAACGTTAATTTTTTCTCCTAGGCAATACCATCCGAGACGGCCGCTCACCCGGGCTTTGACTAGAACGACCCGCGTTTGGTGCAGGAACACTCAATTGACTGGGGTCGAATATCTCCCTTGGTCAATTGACCGGTAAACTGACTGTTGAATTGACCGATCGAATTGACTTCGTACAGTCCTAAAAATGTTTTATTTCAGAATAACCCCATTCCTCATCTTCAATGATGAATAAAAATAATACTGAAAAATAATGGTTTGAAAAAACTAAAAACACGCTTTTATAGAAAACCAGACTAAAAAAATAGAAAATAAGAAATAAATGTATTTTATTCAAATAAAAGCGTGGGGTGCTTGGTATCGCCTCGGCCAACAATTATCTGTGATCTGAGACATTTCTTACTTTACTGCCCTAGGTGTGTAATGTACTATATAATTATTGATACCATGCACCCCACGCTTTTTTTTAAATAAAATAAATTTTTTTCTTATTTTCAATTTTTTTAGTCTGGTTTTCTATGAAAGCATGTTTTTAGTTTTTGCAAACTATCATTTATTTCCTACTTTTCAGTGTGGTTTATTTATAAAAGCGTGTTTTTTTATTTTTTTTTTATTTTATTTTTTTTATTTTTTTTCTGCAAATTGAAAAATGGAATGATCTTATCAAATTAGGTAATTATAATCTCCGAACCCACAAACCCCAACATACCAATTTTGAATAGAATCAGACCATAATCACAAAACTCGGCCGCCATTTTAAAGCCGCCATCTTGAATTTCCCAATTTTCACAAAAGAATAATAATATTCGACCCCAAAACCTGCCACATACCAATTTTGAATAGAATCGGACCATAATCACAAAACTCGGCCGCCATTTTAAAGCCGCCATCTTGAATTTTCCAATTTTGACAAAAGAATCATAATATTCGAACTCAAAAACTCCCACACACCAATTTTGAATATAATCAGACCATAGTCACAAAACTCGTCCACCATTTTGGAGCCGCCATCTTGAATTTTCCAATTTTGACAAAAGAATCATAATTCCCGATCACAAAAATCCCCAGATACCAATTTTGAACCGAATCGAAACGTCATCACAAAACTCGTACGCCATATTGGAGCCGCCATTCTGTTTTTTTCTACACAAAAATTTCTCGATGCACCGTCACCGAAATTATGTACACCTGCCAAATTTCAGATCATTTGGACGTCTGGAAGTCGGTCGAAATCGCGCCCAAAGGAGTCGGTTACAAACAAACACACAAGTGAAGCTAATATAAAGCGTGTAAAAACCGTTGTTGCCATCACACCCGTCTTTTTTCAGCATCCAACTACAAAGATATTCGAAGAAACTGAAAGTCCCAAGAAAATATATCATCATACTGGTCTAGGCGATATTCTCGTCTATAGCCGTGCTCGCTTTCTCAATATTTTGGAACTACCCTACTAAATTTTCAAAAAATGTTCAGCATTCGTTTGTTGTTCTACTAGAACAGAATTTTGCATGCCCTATATCCCTGATAACGAGTTTACAAATCTCACATTTCTGGCTTCTATACAAACAACGAATGAACTCAGTATAAAAATCAGTTCATTGGAATGCTATTTCTGCTCTCCAAAATATCACATCTACCCCTTCTGGTTACGCTCCCACTGATAGGTAATTCCTTATCGATAACCGGGAGGGAACAACAGAGCCCTAAATTCAGCGACGAGCCTAATTTGAGGTTAAACAACTGTTTTCCACAGTCGCTACCCCATATTTCCATTAGACTCTTCCCCACTCAATATTTCATAAGATAAAATAGAATGAATTATGGCTCAGATGTTACCCTTCGTTGTCTCGAAAGGCGCTTTCCCTTCCCCTCTACACTTTATTAAAAAGCAATAAGAGTAATTTATTATTATTGGTAAATATTGCCAGGCCGTGTACATCCTGCTCTCATGAATACAAACGAAGAGACGGAATATCAGTTACTTCAGCTGGGTTTCAGTGGAAATTCGGGTTTCAATGTCGAATTCATTATAATTGGAAATTGATGATGATCTTGAGTGCTCTTCTTGCGATCATATTATTCGGATTGAAACGAAATGGGAAATTGAATGGAATTGAAGATTAACCCCCATGATTCATCATCTGGGATGAAAAGCAAAGCTGCATACAATATTTCATCCGCAATTTCTATGAGCGAATCAACATTAGTCGAAAAATATGTGTTTACATTTTTGAAAAAATGGATAGGAAAAAAAAGGTAAAATAATATACCGAGCTATGAGGAGTAAAAGTAGCGAAATACAGATTTTTTTTATTTGTAATCAATGAGATGACAATGAGATCAATTATCAACAAAACAATGTTCAGCGAATATTGATATTGAAGTGTTCACCTGATATGCCATTCAACAACACATCCAGAATTATATCGGAACCTAAATCATAGAACCCCTCGTCCTCTTGTACTCCTGAATTCCGTTCATATAACCATAATTCGTATTCCAAGAATCTCCCAGTAATGAATTTTGAACAGTATTGAAAGCTTGAACCCCATGCGCCAACAGATAAAAAATAATGTTAACTGTTTTCTTAGTTGCCTTACCAACCCTCTGGAAACTTGTACGAGTTGAGATCGCGGGGGATCCGAAATCATTATTATTTCACTAACTCCCGTTGTGAAAAAGAGAACCGGTGGAAAACAGATAGATGGGTTGATTTACTGGTCCATCATCAAATACCTCATAGAAGTTATGGGACAAACCAATAATCAACTAATCCAAAGAGGGACCATAATATTGCGTTTCAAACAATAATAATATATAGTACTGAAAAAAAGGAACAACATATATTCTCCTGTAAATCCTATTCAGAAGTGGAAAAACACTGATGAAGATTGTCAAAGAGCTCTTCAATGTTATAAATGTTATATTCATCAACAATGTGACTTTTTTCTGAGTGATCTAACTCAGTGAACAATTTGTGTTCATCAGGTAATACAGCGTCCAAGTGTTTGGTGAGATCTACAGCAATAAAATAATTGATAAAAATATTTCCGAAGATAAGCTCTTATTCAAATGCACTGAAAAGTAAAAAATTATTGGTTTGGATGTGTGACGTAGGTTATTCCGTGAGTTATAGATTCAGAAGCTTGTAGGTTTTGTATTCGAACTGAAAACTTTGCGCGACAAGCTTTTGAATCTATAACTCACGGAATAACCTACGTAACACATCCAAAGCAATTATTTTCAATTTTTTAGTGCATTTGGATAAAAGTTTGACTTCAAAAAGGTTTTTTATTGATTATTTTAATTGTGCTTTTTCGTACTCAAGTATACCTTAATCTATGCATTTTTGTCAAAGCATCATTATTATGAGGTCTTTTTTTCCTGTAAGTTCTGAGCTTTCTAATCCGTCAATGAGGAGACCATCTAAAGATTAGCTCATCCGCCATCTTGGAGTTGTCATCTTTATTTTATGAATTTCAACTAAAAATCAATAATCTTCGACTAAATTCATAATCTCCGACCCCAAAAACACCATATACCAATTTTGAATCGGATCGGGCCATAATAACAACACTCAAGCGCCATCTTGAATTTATGAATTTTGATGAAAAATTCATAATCGAAAACCCAATTTTGAATAGAATCGGACCATAAACACAGAGATCATCGGCCATCTTGGTGCCGCCATTTTGATTTCATGAATTTTGAAGAAAAATTCATACTCTTCGACCCTGAAAATCCCCACATTCCAATTTTGAATCAGACCATAAATCTAAATTTCTTTCTTTCTCCAACAAATGAAAAAAACTAAGGCAATGATTATCAGTGATAAGTACAAAATAAAATTAGTAGATTATCAATCCCTAAGACTCCAAATGGAGGATGACAAAATCGAATGGGTATCTGAATTCAAATACCTAGGATTTATGCTTGATGAATCGTTAACTCTCAACAAGCATTGTGATTACATATGCAAAAAGATATCGAAAAAACTATTTTTCTTCTCTAGGATATCATCCGAAGTCCCAATATTTTCAAAAATTACCATATATAGAACCATCATTCAGCCCCATTTCGATTATTGCTCAACCCTGTTATATCTATTAGATGTGAACAATATGCAAAAGTTACAGAAACTTCAAAATCGGGGTATGGGAATTATTTTGAGGTGTAACAGGTATACCTCGATTCAATATATGCTTAACAATCTTGGTTGGTATGATGTAACGAAAAGATATTTCTATTTAACTATGGTATTCATTTTCAAAATTACCAAAAACTTATTACCAAAATACTTCGATTCCTTCATCACTTATAATAATAAGATTCATGAGCACCATACAAGGACAACTAATCCATTTTACATATCTAGAACAAGAACAAAAAATTCAATGAACTCGCTATTTTTCAAGGGATTGGACGATTTCAATCAACTTCCTAAACCAATGAAGAACTCAGCCACGTTACATTCTTTCAAAAACCAGCTAAAAAGCCATGTTATGTCACTCAACTCATGAACCAACATGTTTATCTTGATGCAGATTTCATATTCAATGTCTTTTAGATATACTTTTGTTCTTCAGGGATATATTTGTTTTTAGATATACAGTTTTTAGATATAAATTTTATATGAGATATTTTCTTTCAACTTCTTTTAACTTCCTTTAATGTGTTTGAATGTCTCAAGATGTGGTCAAAGATGTGTTCAACTGTGATGTCATGTCATGTAATCAACTGTACTTTGTGTATTTATTTTATTTTTATTTTTTATTGTTGTGTTTTAATTCAAATTAGTATAATATGAACAACCATTGTATTTATATAAGGAATTCCTATTTCAAATGAAAATTTCAAATTTCATTTTCATTTCAAAGAATCTATGTGCCGCTAATTGTATTGCAAAAATTTTAACAAAAAATTAATCTCCTACTCCGAAAACCCCCACATACAAATTTTGAATCGAATCGGACCATAATCACAAAACTTGTCGGCCATCTTGAATCTTGAATTTTGACAAAAAACATAATGCATTGCCAGCTGCCAAATTCCAGCTCAATCGGATGTTGGCAAGTGCCCAATAATGGATTATAAATTTTGAACCGGAAAGAATGACATACGAACGAAGCAACTTAAAGTCCTCTTTTTGTTCTGGTTGCATCGATGATTTTTTTGAAAACTGATCACAACTTTTGAGTATTATTTCCTAATTGCTCCAAAATATATAGACTGTAAACATTTTGAATTCTCTGAACAAACTTCGACAGGAAGTCATAACAGCAACTTTGGCGACGCTTCTTACAATTCTTCTTGTATCATAACAATATCCGTCATACATGGGTTTGAACTGATTTGACCATAATGGCCATAATTATCCAAACATTCCTCAATAACATAATCAGATTCACACAATGAATGTCAATTTCATTGTTTCAGTTGATCCCTAAAAATTTTATACAGTTTGTTTATTATTTTATTATGATAAAGAGCTCTGGCAAATCATTATTACGTATATATGAATTCAAAAAGGCATACTTAGGCCAGTAGATATAGACAATCAATTAACATTCATTCCAAAAGTTCTCAAACTTCGATGGTATGTTAGTGCATTGATAAAAACAAACTATAACATTTTGCACAAGTCTGTGATGGACGAAACATTGTTTTATTCGCAAAAAACGTTTTCATGCTTCATTATTGCACTGGAAATTGCAAAAATTCTATTAACTAGGCATACCTATAGTAATGGTGTTTTACAACATGCATTAAGTTTGCAACCTTGTAAAAGTTACGGAACCTTGGTTTTTGTCATTTGTTAAAGTGTTTCATTGTTATTTAATTTAAAAAATTACCAAAGTTCTGCAAATTGGATAAGGGAACGGAAAAAAAGTTTAAAATATTCACGTACATTTGCAAGAGATTTGCAACCGTCATTGTTCAACGGAACAGTTTTTTTTTATAATTTGGCCATAAATTGCAAACATTGTGCAAATAGGTTTAATATATATATATATATATATATATATATATATATATATATATATATATATATATATATATATATATATATATATATATATATATATTAAACCGACATATGCCTACAGTGGTCCAGTTGAATACTTGATTATCCTCCGCGTATATCTGTTATATTTTGTACTGGTTGATTGAAATTGCATCCGAAAAATAATACGGTTACGTAGGTACCCATTAAAAAATTTGAAACTAATTATTAATCTCTGAACCAATCACTGTTTTCGACTAATCAGCGACATAAATTAAATCTAATATTTTCGAATGCCACAATCGAAAGAGTACAAAATTCGGCTAAAAGACTATTGGAAGTCATTAAATTTTCATCAAACAGAAACGTTGCTAAAAAATAAAAATTTGTGACATTGACATTACATCTCAAATTTAATTTTCACAGGTATGTATTTCTTGAAATGAATAAAATTATAATTTACCTTTCCACTCGACTTTCTTACTCCAATTGTGGTTTCGCATGAAAAATTCTATTGAATCCAAATTGGGGACTGAAATGTAATCGCCACGTAAAAATCATTTTCTTGATTTATAAAAAAATTTAAAATAAAGAGGGAAAAGACAATTCTATTTCAATTGTAGCTCCAGGACTATTAGATGAATGTGCATTGGTTTTGGTTAGTTATATAGTTGTCTGTCATGAAAATACAATTGACATTCTTTTTGTTATTCTGGTGATAAATCATGTTATTAAACTGCTGTGCATTCATTAACCTGTTAACAAAACACTGTGATGTAACACAGTTGTAGGTTAATCGTACTACTGTACAACTGCACGAGTGTTTTTCGAATCTCAATATTCTCTCCATTTTTTAATGGATACATAAAATTATGAAAATGTTTCGAGAGATTCTCGATCCCCCATCAAACGTATTTTTCATGCAAATTCCTATTTATTGTGATATGATGTTTTGAATTCATATCGAAAACGTTAGCTTTCAACATTGAATGATTTCACCTACCGTTGAAGAACTTATTCTCGGTCAAAAGTTGATTAGGTAACACAATAAATCAGGTATTTGAAAATCTTTATTATTCAGATAACACAGGTGTTGCAAAAATATATATTTTTTTAATTCCTAATGTTCCGCATTGTAACATGGTTTGCAAATCATTATACTGCCAATCGGTAAAATGAGTTGTCTGTCCGATTCGCAAAACTTCTGCTTTTGTTGATAGAGTACAAATACGAAAATATTTTTCTTTTGATTTTACTCTGATTTCCGTGTTGTAGATGAGGTTGCAAATTAATGAAAACATTGCACGTCAGGTCATCTCCACTTGCAACCATTATTGGGAATTTTTGTAATAATTCCGATACTTATTTGAATGAAAAATATCAATTTATTGAAAAAATATCTCTTCCGTTTGACGCAAGAGATTGAAAATTAAAACTCTTGTCAAGAACATTATTTCAGTAATTTTTTTGTGTTTGCAGAACTTTTGGATTTTTTTTTTAAATTAGGACTAACAACAACTTTTCTTTGATAAAACAGACATTTCCGTTTTGTGTGAGTGGTTGCAAATTTATCAGAGGATGTAAATTGCTATTTGTCAAAACTTCGAAAGTTTGCAGAACTTATGCAAATTTTTCCGCGCTACTAATGTGGAAATTGATTAAATCCTGATTTTCAACATCTTCCGTTCAGAAAAAAGGGTTGCAAAATCAGACTACATATCATATGAAAGTCCTCTTCGCTCTACTGAAGTTTTGTAACTTTTGTAATTATTATTAAATTTTGGGAAAATCATGTCTATCTCTACTGGCCTAACTTGGGTTTCGCAAGGGTTAAAAAATGAAGAATGAATTGATAGCCAGTCAGAGAGATTTTGGAGAGTGCAGCGAATAATATTATATGGAATAATACAATTTTCCCCAAAGAGATCTGTGGAGTCATCAGCATATGAACTAGAAATGTCTCTGGCAAAATAATAGACAGCTGATTTATATAAAGTATAAATGAAACTGTCTCTTATACATAATCATGTGATACGCCCCAGAAATCCGTTTGGAGTGGACATGGTACGAGTTCGTATATTTTCTACCTCATTGTTTATCTATACGCTGGGTACTCAGTGAGAACCAGAATAACCACTTACCAATTGGCCCTATAAATTGGAACATTCATCCTGAAATTTATCCCTCATCTTGAACACGACACCTTGAGTTTTGACCAATCATTCGTTATTGTCGTCTCCAAAAACCCTGAAATTGAATGAAAGTTGAAGGAGTTTATCTTCGGAAATCCCCGACCCTTGTATCGTCTGATATGTGGGAGATAAACAACGCAGGGGCGTACTATCCTTATTTGCGCATCAATATGGTCGAGGAGATTTTTTTCTCTTCCAGGGTTTTTTCCATTTCGAAGTTTATTCCATGAGCTTTATCAGTAGTGGGTATTTATTTCTGAAACTTAACTGGTTTTCCGGTTCATTTATGAGTTTTTGAATGCGGACACCTCTTTTTCCAAAACAAATTTCAGAATATCTTCAACAATTATTTCAAACAGATATAATGAAAATTCAATTCGAAGTTTGGCCAACTTTGACCCATTCAAAGTTTTGCCGCGTCATCCGGAAGTTTCAGAATGGAGGTTGGGATCGAAAAAATGCTTCCAGTTTTGAATTCCTTGTCAATATGGACAGACTATGGTCGAATGCCAAGAGTTTTCACAACCCTACAACTTTCAATTGAGAATTTTTTTTCTAAGATGAACAAAAAAAGTATTGAGGGAAACTCTGTTGGTTTAAGCACTTTATTGTGTTATGAGATTTCAACAGACATATGTGAACAGAACAAAAATCTGAAACTATTGCAGAATTGCTCTTTATAGAAAGTGTGGATTTGAAAAATATTCTTGATATTCACCTTTCCCACTTTGAGTAAAAACTTAAATTATAAAGACGAAAAATTTTTTTTTATGTGTGCATCAAGAACGACAATATATTCCAATGCATGTTTTTTATTTCAATAACGTTGCATTGTGTGGAATACTTTCCAACTGCACAATCAAAACTACTTAAATGTTATATTAAACTAATACTGCATTAAATTTCAAGGATCTTTCTCCAAATCTAAATATTCACTAGATAATACGTGATCTGAATATTCATTGATTCAGTTGTTTTGAATTTCAATGATTATTCATATTGTTTCTATCCCGGAGGCAGAGAAGGTGCAATAAACCTGACAAAGAAATAAATCATTTTTTATTCGCCTACTCTCTGATTCAACGGGACAACGCTTCAGATGGAAATGTGAGTCTTTTATTCCAACCATAAATCAAAAAAGTAATTTATTGCTAGTATATTCGCTAAAGTTTTCAAGATCCATTTTTTAAATCCCTTTCAGGCATATTTAACAGAAATGTGTCAGTCTAGCTGGAGCAGCTCGGTTGGAAGACCGGATGCAATTCATTTGGAGTTTTATTATTTTTATGAGCGGAAAACTCATTATATGCATATATTACAATGAATTAATGGAAACCTGTGATTTATCAAAAACCAGATCTGAATATAGATTTGATATGCCTATTTTAACTTTGTAAGCTGGTGGTATTGATAACTGAATGATCTTTTTATCAGGCAAATATTGATGATTATTATGAAAAAAAATAACGCTGTATTGAGGTGATTTGGACGCTTCTGAATCTCGAGTGTTTGAGTTTCTTCTCAGTTTCGAAATCTAGTTTGTGGCCTCTTTTTTCACGTTGCACAGTACAATACCAAAAACATGGCATTAACTCGAAAACATTTTCAATTCGCGTGAAAGTCTGTACTCGGGGGGTTATCAGGGTTGCTGATTACGAATCTGAACTCGAAAAAAAAAAACAAAATGACGGATCGAAAATTGCTGATAATGTCTCAAAATAAAATTAAATTCGAGTGTGAGTCTGTACTCGGGGGTTTTTGGGGTCGCTGATTACGAATCTGAACTCAAAATTCAAAAAAATGGCGGATCCAATATGGCTGAAAATTTATTCAAATAATTTTTTGAAAATTTAATTCGGGTGAAAGTCTGTACTCGATGGGGTTTACGGGGTCGCTGATCTGAACTCAAAAGAAAAAAAAAACGAGTGTGCTTTAGACCACACGACTGAAGTAAAACTTCTTTAGCTCCATCTATATGTATGTATATATATATATATATATATATATGTATATATATATATATATATATATATATATTCATATATATATATATGTATATAAATTAAGTGATTGATATTTGGGTTATGCAGCAGGCCAATAAGTGTACTCTTTTACACGGATTCCAAGCTTTCGATAATATTTATTATCATCATCAGGGATGCTACAAAATAGGAAGACACATAGGAATATATAATAGAGAAAAACAAGACATTCATAACTTACAGTGTAAGTGAGGTTATGCGGCGATGATGTTAATATCATATATAAAGTTATATGAACAAAACGGTGTATACAACTCACAGGAATCAACTACAATCCACATTACATACGTTTACAATGTATTCTTATGTTGAGAATTATGAATCGTGTTTTACTTTGAAAGGGTTGTCAACTAGACATGTGAATGGATGAATTCTCAAATAGACTGACACAACAGATATAGACCACTGGAATTAGTATTACCAAGTGAAATTTACAACGGCATGGAATATTTCCATATATAGATCCAAATAAAAGTTTATTGACTATTGAGAATTTAGATGTGTGAATATAGGATGATGTGCATTGAAAAAATCAAACTATGTTATTAGCATTCATGGGGGTAATCTGCTGATTCTCCCTCACATTAGGATTGTCTACAAAAATTAAATAAGAGTAAATCTCACTCAAATGATTTAAATCTGTTTTTTATTTAGAGGATTTTCTGCCTGTGAAATGTGAACCATCTCTAAAAAGAGTCTCTTGGTAGTGTTTCTTTCGTTGGATAAAATGTTTACTGAGTTATAATCCATACAATGTCCTTCCTTATAGACATGCTCACTTAGTGCACATTCTCCGGGTGCAGTCTACTGTCGCTTTTGTGTGCGGTGATGCGGTCCTTCAACTGTCTGGACGTTTGTCCTATGTAATGTTTATCACAGTGTTGACACGGTATACAGTAAACTACATCCGAACAGCTGGTGCATGGGGTCTTGTCTTTCAATTTTGAAAAAATTCTACTAAGAGGTAAAACATTTGTATTAGCTATTTTGATGTTTTCTGAAAAAGACTTGAAGGTTCTGGACAGTCTAGATGTGATATCTTTGATAAAAGGTAAAGAGGTATAAAAATATGTTTGAGAGGGTTCTGCAATTTGCATATTGACTGGTGGAATTAGTGGTGCATTAATGAGATGAGCATTGGTTATGTCTTCTATGGATGAAGTATTATATAAAATATTCTTAAGGAAGGAAGCAGGATATGCATTCTGTATGAATAGGTTGTAAATAATGTTGAGATTCTTATTGTGAAAGGAACTATCAGATATCCGGATTACTCTTGTTTTCAACTGTTGGATTAGATTGGACTTAATGCTCTGTTTGTGATACGACCAATAATTGATATAACGGCCAGAGCTCATTGGTTTTCTATACCAATCGATAATAGCTAATACAAATGTTTTACCTCTTAGTAGAATTTTTTCAAAATTGAAAGACAAGACCCCATGCACCAGCTGTTCGGATGTAGTTTACTGTATACCGTGTCAACACTGTGATAAACATTACATAGGACAAACGTCCAGACAGTTGAAGGACCGCATCACCGCACACAAAAGCGACAGTAGACTGCACCCGGAGAGATGTGCACTAAGTGAGCATGTCTATAAGGAAGGACATTGTATGGATTATAACTCAGTAAAAATTTTATCCAACGAAAGAAACACTACCAAGAGACTCTTTTTAGAGATGGTTCACATTTCACAGGCAGAAAATCCTCTAAAAAAAACAGATTTAAATCATTTGAGTGAGATTTACTCTATTTAATTTTTGTAGACAATCCTAATGTGAGGGAGAATCAGCAGATTACCCCATGAATGCTAATAACATAGTTTGATTTTTTCAATGCACATCATCCTATATTCACACATCTAAATTCTCAATAGTCAATAAACTTTTATTTGGATCTATATATGGAAATATTCCATGCCGTTGTAAATTCTAATTGGTAATACTAATTCCAGTGGTCTATATCTGTTGTGTCAGTCTATTTGAGAATTCATCCATTCACATGTCTAGTTGACAACCCTCCTCAAAGTAAAACACGATTCATAATTCTCAACATAAGAATACATTGTAAACGTATGTAATGTGGATTGTAGTTGATTCCTGTGAGTTGTATACACCGTTTTGTTCATATAACTTTATATATGATATTAACATCATCGCTGCATAACCTCACTTACACTGTAAGTTATGAATGTCTTGTTTTCTCTATTATATATTCCTATGTGTCTTCCTATTTTGTAGCATCCCTGATGATGATAATAAATATTATCGAAAGCTTGGAATCCGTGTAAAAGAGTACACTTATTGGCCTGCTGCATAACCCAAATATCAATCACTTAATTCGTATTCAGTCAGCAAATAAAACTACAAATTCTATATGTATATATATATATATATATTCATTTATATATATATATTCATATATATATATATATATATATATATATATATATATATATATATATATATATATATATATATATATATATATATATATATATATATATATATATATAAATATATATATATATATATATATATATATATATATATATATATATATATATATATATATATATATATATATATATATATATATATATATATATATATGGAGTTTGAGTTTCTAGGAGTGTCTGTTCTTTTTGCGAATGACAGTCTTCTTTTAGGAGATGAACATTTATTTTTTCGACGTTTCGACCGTGTCCACGGTCTTCTTCAGGAACTAACAATAATTAGCTGGACCAATATTTTGAAAAAAGGAAGGTGTAAAGACAGCAGATGATTTATTTTCCATAATTATATAATTTTTTTCCTCCTCTTCATTGTGTATAAATAACCGGGAGACTTTGTTGTTATTTTATTAAAAATCAAACGTGAGCAATCTGATAAGGAGGCTGGTTGATATGGATCCATATCAACCAGCCTCCTTATCAGATAGGGATCCATATCAACCAGCCACCTTATCGGATTGCTCACGTTTGATTTTTAATAAAAAGAACAACAACAACACAATGAAGAGGAGGGAAAAAATTGTATAATTATGGTTTGCTTAGAGGAAAAAACAGAGTTGATAGATGTTATAGTTCTATCAGAAACATGGAACATCCAAATGGTAAGTGACTTTTACATACCAAATTATAACATTTATTATAATGGTTCAACCAAAAACCAAAATGATGGTCTTCTTGTTTATATAAAAAGTTGTTTTGCAACGGAGGTACATGTTGAAAGTTTGAAGGATACAAATTTATTAAGATTAACCTTGTGTATTGATAACACGAGCATTGGTATAACAGCATTTTATAGACTTCCCTCCACTGATCCAAATGTGTATTCAAATGACCTAGAAAACTACTTTGCTAACACACAGAAAAAAAGTATAGAAATATTGGTGGGAGATATTAATATAAACATAATGGACAAATCTGCGAACGACACCGACAGGTACCTAAATCTTATGCCCGAAAACAGTTTTTTTTCTTATATAAATGAGCCCACCAGGGTGACGGAATCTACTAATAGTATAATTGATCATTTTTTTGTCAGATGTATATCCAAAAAGAATATCAAATTCAGTCCAATTGTTTTCCAAACTCACCTAACGGACTACTACTCAGTATTCCTCAGAATATTCAGTGATGAAGCAGTTAAACATTTATCAAACAAACCGCAAAAAAAATTGTAAAAAATATCGACTTCGATAAATTAAAAGCAATGCTAACAAATGAAAATTGGGATGATGTAATAAATTGTGAGGGGACACAACTTGCGTATGACAAATTCATCAATAATTTGAATAATTATATACGACTTTCAACGACGACAAAAATCATGAATTATAGTAAAATGTACAAAATCAAGCCTTGGATAACAACCGGATTATTAGCCTCTATAAGGCAACGGGATTATCTTAAGCAGAGACTCACGCCAACAAGTGCACAAAAATTTAAAAACGAATATAAAATCTATAGAAATAAACTTAATCATACAATTAGGAAAACCAAAAATGAATATTATAAAGATAAACTAACTAATGCTAAAGGAAATGGGAAAAAAACATGGGATATCATCAATGAAGTAACAAATAGAAATAGTAGAAAACAATCGCCAAACAATATTCCTGTTTAAAACTCAAAAGGTGAAATGATAGAAAACAACAAAACAAAAACAAATATGTTAAATACATATTTCACCAGTGTGGGTACAGATATGTCTAAAAAAATTAAAAAAAATTAAAAAATATGAAACCCTCCCTGAAAACTTTCTTAATGATCCATCGATCTCAGAATAAATTTTTTTCCAACCTATCACATATAATGAAATTATTGTCCTCATGGCCAATTTGAAAAATAACTGTGCACTTGGCCCTGACGGTATCACTAGTAAAACGATTAAGATTATACATAAGGAGATTATTCTTCCTTTAGTTCATGTAATTAACCTCTCTTTTAAAAATGGGAAAATTCCAAGGCAATGGAAAGAATCACTAGTTACCCCAATATATAAAACAGGTGAACATAACGTCTTGAATAATTACCGACCTATCTCTGTGATGAATAACTTTGCGAAATTATTTTAACAAAGTGTTAAAAGTAGACTAACGGCTTTTTTTAACAAACATGATGTCATCACAGATAGACAATTTGGCTTTAGAGACAATTCCAATACTGAGAAAGCAGTTTTAGACTTCATTGAAAAAACCGTCAGTGCCCTGGATGGCTCAGAAAAATGCCTGGCCATTTTTCTTGACCTGGCCAAGGCATTTGATACTGTATCACACGAATTGTTGCTGAAAAAATTAGAAAATTATGGAGTTAGAGGTAATGTACTCGATATGATGAGAGATTATCTGTCGCTAAGATCGCAAATTGTGAAAATAGAAGATTGTCTGAGTGAACCAATTGATATCAAAATTGGAGTCCCGCAAGGAACAGTATTGGGTCCAATACTCTCTCTTGTATATATCAATAGCATAACTTCTATAAAAAATTTCAAAGGGAGTATAATTTCCTATGCTGATGACACAGCACTATTATATAGAGGAGACTCATGGCAGCAACTGAAAGATCATTCAGAAATGGATCTTCGAAATCTACAAATATGGCTAAACCACAATCTTCTAAGTCTCAACGCAAGTAAAACCAAATTCATATCATTTTCGATATATAAATCCGAACAGCCTCTCTACGACTATTTAACAATACACGATTGTAGTAACGTAAACAAGTGCAATTGCCCCATTATAGAAAAAACACCCGAAATGAAATATCTCGGAATTATACTGGATCAACATTTACGGTGGGATGATCACGTGGCCAATGTAGTAAAAAGGATCAGACAACTGATCCATAAATTCTATAATATCAGAGAGATCAAAAAAAAAAATCTTCTAGTACTATACAACTCCCTGGTTGAATCAATCAGTTATTAGATACTGCATAACAGTGTGGGGAGGTCTGTACGATAATGCATTGAGTAAACTACAATCAACTCAAAATTCCTTATTAAAAATAATCATAAAAAAAAAACTTTATTCCACCGATCAGCTCTACAAGGATGTTGAAACACTGGATTCAAGAGGGTTATATATATATATATATATATATATATATATATATATATATATATATCAGTCACTTATCTGGATGTTCCATAATGAACAAAAATACACGACTCCTAAAACCAAGCAAACTAGATTCGCTGAAAATAAGTCTTTAATATTACCAATTTTTCGGAAAGCACATACACAACGGTATATATTTTTTTACGGCCCAAAACTGTACAATTTTCTGCCACATGACATGAAAACTATAAACTCCTTGCCAAGTATAAAAAAACCATGAAAAAATTTATATATGAAAATAAAAACCTGCTAAAAATTTTCTGAAGAAAAAAAAAACAAAAAATCCTTCTTTTTTGACTGAAACAAACTCTCGTCACACACCCCTTTTTCTCTTGCCGTCGCATTTCTTTCTAATTTTCTTTTCTTTTCTCTTCTTTTTTATTTTACTTTTGGTTTTCATCTCTTTCTCTTCCCCCGTGAAATTATCTATACTAGGGTACCTAATTCTGTTACCGCTAATCTTGATGAAACACTTAAACCACTTCAAATACATTTCAAGGCCTCAACACAAGCAATTAAATTGCTTATGCTGGGTTGTCTGTATTTGAAGTGGAATATAATAATATTTAGAAATTATAACATGTAAATTCTGTAAATTATGGTATGTGAATAAATGAAATGAAAAATGAAATTCGGCAAGTATAAAGAGTCAAATTCTGCAGTATAGGGAGACCCGGTATATAATTTTTCAATATTGTGCAATTCTTTCGCTGGATTACTCATTGAATATTCTATTGTAGTGTTGGAGGGCTTCACGATGATAAAACTTCTAGCAATGCAGAATACATTACTGAATATGAAACAAACATTGAGAGACTTTCTTCTTCCAAACACGTATATGAAATGATAGCGCTTCTCTTTCTGCCACTGTGTTTCAAATTTTCAGATAAATTCCTCTAAAATATAGAAAGATACATAATGAAAACACTTGTGGATGAATTAATATGAAACAAGTGGGGTGATCCAGCAGAATTTTATAATTCTTGTGCGGATCCAATAAGCAATGATACAAATATTAAAATAATACATTGATAGAAATATTGAAAAAGTTCATCACAATGGTAGAAGTATTGAGATAATACATTGATTCACATATTAAAATAGTTGAATTTACCTAACTTATAGTCGAATAGATTGATGAGATTATGCATAGTTAAGGTATAAAAGGTGTTAGACCTGGCACGTTTTCATGTATGTGAATTTATTTTCCTACGGAGAGTCGGCCGATATTAAAAAACAGAAAAGTATCCTGTCCATTTCATCAGTTGTTCAGTCAAATAAAAAATGTCGTCTAATATCATTCTGGTAGCTGAGGGTATTTGTACTACATATTCAATTATAAAAAATAAAAAACAAAGAAACAACGATGGTGGAAAAAACATTATTTTATCTGTAGTCGTGAAAATTCTTTTGATGAACGTGCTATTTCGTCCATTTCCTTGTTATGATCTTCAAGAGACATTCCGTAGAGCAGAAACTTGTCTTGAACTTCCTTTAAGATTCAACGTATTTTCAGTTGTCCACATTTTGCAACATATTTTGTTGATTTAAAAAAATAATGAGGTACTCTCACTGAAAACAAACATCAAAACAATATCCTCGATCCCGTTGAAAATCTAAAACTGGCACAGACCTGCCGATGTTTTCCATTTAAAATCGGCAATGTTTCCACCGATTGTATCCAGGTCTGTACTGAGTGACACTCTGTGACTAGTTTTCTGACCAGACCATTCCTCAAAGAGACAGCAATTTCAGTTATGTGCTGAACTCTCTTCAGGGGCGTACTGGGACACTTTTGGGGACCGGGAAATTATTTCCCGAGGGTACATGCCACTTTTTACGAACATGGAAAAACAAATTAAAATATTTTTAGAAGTATTCATTTAATGTGTAGGGTGCGATTCTATTTATAATTGGTATGTCGTAGTTTTCAGTATCGGAGATCCTTATTTCGTTGAGAAAAAATCAGGAATTCAAGATGGCGGCTCCGATATGGCTGACGTGTGTTCTATTATTGATGATCCGAATCTATTCGAAATTGCTATCTGGCGGTTTTTGGGATCGCAGATTATGATTTTATTGTCAAAATTCAAGATAGGGGATATCTGAAATGGCGGACGAGATTTTTCATTTATTATCTGATTTCAATGAAAATTGGTATGTAGGAGTTTCTGGAGTCAAAAATCCTGATTTGTCAAAATTCGATCATTTAAAATATTCGATATAATATGAATAAAGATTTTATCTTGAAGTGCACTAGCGTGCGAGTCATATTTATTCCACCACACAGTTTATACAATGCCACACTTCACACTCATAAATAATATATCATACGAAGTAAATCAGTGACTTTCGGTTTCCATTGCTGTTCTGGATTCAATTCGACCTGATTAACCCAAAAATACAAAAACTCTTTTTTTTATTTGGACCAAATTGTTTATCACAGCAATTATTTATCAAAAAGTAACTCAAGTACCTAACACTCTCACTCATTTGAGAAATGCTTAGTGCTCGATGAGTCCAATTACTTTCTGAAAGCGTTTAGTGATCGCGAGAATTTCAGAAATGAAAGTGCTCCAGACTGGGGAGCACTTTTCAAGAGTGCTCAGTGCTCCAAGAACTTTTCGACACAGCTCTGATTCGAGATCAAAGAATATTGTATTTTATCGAAGATTTTGAGAACAAGCAGATATTTTTTATGGAGATTTTTTCTCAAAATATGGAAGAGATAAGGTTGAAATATTTGCCTCATAACCAGTCTTTAAAAGCCATGCAAATATATCACCGCTGAAAAATGATTCCAGTTCATCTTGAATGGTCATCAGAAAACTATTATGTAAATCATTCTTGAAAACCATTCTGTCTTCTTTATTTCTTGTAATTGAAATTTTCACACAAAATGGAGGAGTAGAAAGTTGACAAGTATTCCAATCTACACTTTGAAGAATTCACTCTTAATGAAATAACTTTACCTACGACCACTGTAGAAAATAGGCAAAAACACACGATACACAGCCTTAGTAAATAGCTCATTACGCACGGTAAACAAATCGCACAATTTTCGTTAATGAAACGCACTGTTTGGATATATTAAAATTTATACGTAAAAGTAAGCAGAACATTTGATTATTCTGCAAGTAGGACATGATCGCGTAATCGCCGGTCAAAACTGAAACCTAGCTCTCTATGGGCCTTCTACTCAATGCTTAGACCGACTCTTAACATAAAAAACAACATTCCAAGTTAATAGCGTTATTGAAAAGGAAATCGGATGACTTAAAAAGCACAAAATCTAAAATTTTGAAGGCCATAAATATTCAAGATTTCGTCGAAACGGCTCCTGACAATCAGTTCTTGTTTATGTAGGTGAAATATATTCACTAATATTATTTTCCACACTTACAGTTAGTTTTATTTCCAGACTGTTCTTATAATCGGCGTAGGTGGTGCATGCCAAAAACAGGAACTGAGAGATATCAAAATTGAAGATGTAGAGGACACAGGAAAATCTTTCATTATTAAAATCCAAATGCAAAAACCAATTTTCTGACCTTTTTCATTCTAGAATAAAAAATATTATACTGTACTTAATGAAAATTTACCAGTTTTTTTTCAAATATATAAATAACAAATGCACCAGACTACCTGTTGGAATAAACTCAAACTGGAAAATCCTAATCGCTACCCAGGACACTGTTTCCGCAGATCTTCGGCAACCATTTTAGTCGATGCTGGCGGGGATCTATTGGATTTGAAGAGACATGGTAGCTGGCAATCGTCTTCAGTGGCAGGAGGTTGTGTTGGCAATTCCTTAAAAACCAAAGAACTCACGTCATCGAGAATATCCTCCACTTTATTACATAATAGTAATAGAACCTCAACAAATGAAAATATAACAATGTCAAATGATTCGACACATTGAAATACTTCTAATATATTCAATAATTGTATAGTAACCATGAATAATTATGATGTTCCTAATGTTGATATGTTAATATGCTTTTTACAACACTTGAAACGTAATATACAATTAGAATGCTCTGTAATGTCTGCCGTATAATTTTCTAACTTCCAATTATGTATCATTTGGTTCGGAATTCAGTCAGATATCAACTAGTACAGTAAACCGTCGTTCTCATTCTATATGCTGTCGACAACATCCACGTTCGATATTCTGCGAAGTTATTAAGACACATCCCGAGGCAAAAACGGATCATAAAGGAAAAGGATTTCTGCACAGTTGAGTCTCGGAGCAAGGTAACCCTCCTCAACATATCCCATTGTATGAATGTTCCAAGATTCTCACTTCAGTTTCAACACAATAGAAAGCTGTTGCTGTTTTCCGAACGTGAAAAAACATTTTCCACTACTTTGAAGGAGATTACACTGAGACTCATGTAATTTTCTCACAAAGGATTCACTGGGATATATGTTGTTCGCTATTATATTAAGTTTTCTCTCGAGGACGAGGAATTGTTAACTTACCCACTTTATGACAGTTAATTACAGGGTCTTTTGTTCACGTCCTTTCTGGAAGTTCATTTCTCGAAACGGGAAGCTGTATTTGCCACTCTTTTCTTTTTCTCCGAACGGTTTTCAATCTCGATGAACAGTTGAGAATTATTCAATATCCTTTCTTCCAGAAAAATGCGATTGATTTAATTGAAGCTGCCTGCATTGTCCCGGTCGTATTTGATTTTGCCTTTCTCCGATGCTGGTGCTGCGAATTTTCAGACCTGAATTCCAGTTTATTCACGTTATGGATTGATTTATGGATGGAACTCCGCTGGTCTCAAGTGATTGCAAACATGGGCTGCGGGGAGAGTGGGTTTTGGTGGATGTTGTCAAAAGATGTATTGATTATAGTAATGGAATTTAAGCTTTACACATATTCATTTTCTTTTACATAAAGTTTTACAGCAGGTAAGTAAAACGATTGTGCGGCCTGGCGGAAAGGTAGATTTCAGAATTTGTTTACTGACTCTGAAATCACCATCAATCTGGCTGAAGAATTATGTATCAGTAAAAATAAGAAAAACACAAACAGCATTTCCATTCTTGTATAAACCTCAAACTATCAAATTCAGGGAAGGGCTCAGATCTCCCCAAACCCATCCTAATATTTCTCTGTAAACCGACTCAAATGAAAACACGTGTGCGGTCGGGGAGCTCCCGTCAGGAACGAAGTTCTTTCACGCGGCTTGACTGGTAGAAATCGTCACGTATATTATATACCTTCAGTGTGACCCATTTGAAATGGAACCACCCTTGTAGAACACGCATTTTTCAATAAATCTCAAAAAAAAATTTTTTTTCAATACTGAGCATCGATATTTTTGACACAAATTTTCATAACTTCAGTTTTATTTCCATGGCACACTATGTTTTTTTTTCATTGTCAAAAACTGCAAAAGTTTATAAGGCTATTTTTATTTTCAATTTTGACTACACCACTGGATTCGTAGTCGTTATGAATAAGAAGCATTGAAATTTCATAAAAAAATATTGGTTAACAACGAAGTTACAACAACTTCAATTTTGGAAACAAAGTATTTGATTATAATTTTTATTTAGATTATAGACATATTTGAAATCTGGCAACTCCGTCGATACGAAGTAGATACCAGTGAACTTGTACAGTGAAAATCCGGAGTCAATAGCTCAGTCTGTTCTACAGTTATAAGAATGGTGATGTGAGCGATTTGTAGTGGAAGCGATTTTGTAATAAAAATCTGACTAGACCACTGATTTGTGAATTATATTTCCTCAAAATCATTTATTTAAGTGTAGGTTATAAGTGTACTCGAACACAACATTTGAAATCAATTTTCAAGTTATCCAGTAGTACATTCTTCCATAGCCGATGAAAACGAAATGAACAGAAACAAGTTTTAAAGTATTTATTCAACAATAAATTTTCATTAAGCAAAAACTAAAACTAAAATAAACATTACTGTAAAATCAAATATTTGAATATTTGTGGCTTCTACCAAACCTCCATTTAGTTCAACACATTGATCGTATCGTGTTTGTTTTTGAACAGGAATATGTAAGTAGACTCCTTCAAGTGTGAGTATTCAAAGGCTGCTGACTATGCCTATACATGATTCTCTTGCTTTCAGTTTCAGCATTGTTCTTGAAGCTCTTAAAAATTTCATCTAGATTACTACTACCTCCATAGAATAGAATACCGTAACTGCATACACATTCAAAATTTGAATGATGGACCATTCAGATTACCAAAACCCAAACGAGTTCAACTTTCGACAAACATTGTCAATATGACTGCTGGAACTCAGTGTGCTGTCTATATGCTGACCTAAGAATTTGGTCCCATTCTCTAACTCGAGTGGAATATTTATACGCTTAATTTCTTGAAGCTTGTCAAGTCCTGCATGCCTTGTTGTGAACATTACGGTTTTGGTCTCATTGTCGTTCAATATGAGTATATTTCTCCTGAACCACTCATCTGCATAACAGAGGCTTTCTTCATCTATGGATATTAGACTGGAATGATCTACTGCATTTATCAACAAGCTTGTATCATCAGTAGAATTTAACATTTGGTAGTTTTCTCCACCAATCTCCTTCAGGTTATTTAAAAAAAATATTAAAAGTATAGGACCAATTACACTGCCTTGTGGTACCCCAATTTCAATTCCATCGTCGCTAATTGATACCATTTGTTTTTTGCCCTATACATGAGATTCAAACCATTTCAAAGCAGGTCCGCGTATGCCGTATGAATTCAATTTTTGTTTTGTAGGAGAGTTGTGTGGTTCAAACAAGCTTTAGTTTTCAACGACCCGTGAAAAGAAATGTCACAATTTTATGGTTATGTTACCCTAATGAGAATTTGCAATAAATGAAATAAGCTTGTCATACTCCAACATACATATACCTACATCCATTTTAATACATATAGTAATATTGATGAAGTCTCCTAGAGTAAAACACTCCGGAAGCAAAATACCTGTCCATTCGGATTTCCGGGCGAGAGGTACTCGAGGGGACTCAACATTAAAGATTAATTTTTGCAACATCCGCGGACTCAACAAGAACATCAATGACGTCCACCATCACCTACAGACGAAAAAAAACGGATATTCTGGCTCTAACAGAAACACAAGTAAACTCGTCCACCAACAAGGTCCATATGCTTTGTCCTGGTTACGAACTCCATTCTCGATTCAGGTTCAAAGGTGGAGTCTGCCTTTACGCTAAGGCTAACCTTTCATGCCAGCGTGAAGAGAGTTTGGAACCGAAAGACTTTGATGTGATGTGGTTCAAGCTATCTGATACCAAACTGACTAAGTTCCTCTGCTGCCTTTACCTATCACCTAATGAACCTTCATATAACGACCTCTTTGAGTTTTTATCACTCAAACTGGACTACATTCAGGAGAACCATCCAACAGCTGAAACCATAATCATGGGAGACTTTAATGTACATAACGCTGCCTGGCTCAAATTCTCTAACAAAACAGATGATGCGGGTCGTCAAGCCAAGGCCTTCGCCATCACTCATGGTCTAGTACAACTGGTCGAGCTACCAACCCGCATCCCTGACGTCAACAACCAGTCTGCCAATACACTAGATCTTTTCCTCACCACCAATCCTGACCCGTATAGAATAGAAGTTTGTGCCCCACTTGGAAACTCTGATCACACCCTCATCTCCACAACATGCTCTTTCCATTTACCATCGAGCTGCACAATACCACCCCGTCTCATGTGGCATTACAATTCGGCCGACTGGGAAGGTCTTCGTATGTTTTTCTCAGCGTTTCCATGGAAGGGAGTTTGTTTTTCTTCAGTAGATCCAACACGATGTGCTGAGACAATTTCTGAAATCATCATGTTGGGGATGCAAACTTACATACCGAATACCGAAAGAAGAATATCATCCGATAAGACCTGGTTTCACAGAAACTGCTCTAGAGCTGTGGCTTCCAAACAGGCAGCATACCATCGATAGCTAAAAAATCCGGGCCCTGAGACCAGAGCAGCATATGTCGAGGCTAGAGGCATATGCAAAGAGACAATAGAATGCTCAAAAGATGCCCACAATGCCAACATAAGATCAAAACTTGCTGAATGTCCTAACAGATCCCGTTCATTTTGGTCTTTCGCCAAAGCTGTGGAAGAAACTTCACTTCCAGTTCATTTTCTCCTCTAACCAAAGGAGATGGAACACTAGCAACGACTGCCCAGGAAAAAGCCAATATCTTTGCGCACCTATTTGCTGGAAATTCCACTCTGGATTCATCGAAAAAACAACCCCCGAACATTACACCTATTGACAGTCACATGCCCGAGATCACCTTTCGCCAACGTACTATCAGAAAGATTTTGCTGGGTCTCAACACCAACAAAGCCTGTGGATCTGACGGAATCCCGCCGATTATTCTCAAGAAATGTGCCCCCGAACTAACACCTGTTCTTTGCAAGTTATTCAACCACTCTTACAATTTGGGGGTATTTCCGTCCAATTGAAAAATTGCGAGAGTACAGCCAGTCCCTAAAAAAGGCAAAAAGGCCCTACCTAGCAACTACAGACCTATCGCACTGCTATCTATTATTTCAAAGGTCATGGAAAAAGCCATCAACATCGAGCTCATGAAATATCTGGAAGGCTCAGGAATTGTCAACGATAGGCAATATGGCTTCCGCCATCAGAGATCAACTGGTGACCTGCTCGCTTACGTCTCACATATATAGCAGCTACCTATTGAAAAGTATTGAGAAACTTTAGCTGTGACATTAGATATCTCCAAGGCGTTCGATCGAGTTTGGCACCAGGGACTCCTCGCCAAGCTTCCGTCTTATGGCTTGCCCCCTCAGCTGTGTTCTCTGCTTGCTAGTTTTCTCTCAAACAGGTCTCTCCATGTAGTGGTCGATGGAGTTTCATCTGACACTCTACTCATAAATGCTGGTGTTCCGCAAGGATCTATTCTCGCACCAACACTATTTCTACTTCACATCAACGACCTGTTGAAAGCAACTTCATGTCCAGTACACAGCTTTGCCGATGATAGTACCCTCCATACCGCTTTCTCTTCCAGGGCCCCTATATCAGCCCGTGAAACCAACAATTCTCGAGTGGGGATCCAATAACTTGGTAGAATTCAATGCAAACAAAACACAAGCATGTCTTTTCTCTAGAAAAGCCGATCTCACTGTGCCTAACATAACTTTGTCAGGGGTAACCATACCACTGAAGTCATCCATATCGATGCTTGGTATTACTATCAGCAATAACCTTTCCTGGGAAAATCACGTGAGGTCCATTGCCAAAAGTGCATCCCAAAAACTTGGTTTTTTGTTTCGTGCCAAGAGCTTTTTCACCCCCATTCAGCTGCTCATGATCTATAAGGCATAGATCCGACCTGTCCTGGAATACTGTTCCCATATTTGGAGCGCGGCACCTAAACATATCCCAAGGCTATTGTATTCTGTCCAAAAAAGGGCAATTCGTCTCGTCGGTGATGCCTCGCTTACAAACTCGCTCACTTGTCTGGAACACCGTAGAAAAGTTGGCGATTTGTCTCTATTTTATAGATATTTTCATGGGCGATGCTCTTCTGAAATATCAACAATCGTTCCTGCTTTGGCAGTCTCTTCGAGACTAACCCGTCAAGTTCAGTCATCACACCCCTTCGTGGTCACTTTGGAGACCTGCAGAACATCACTTTCCAAAGACTCGTTCATCCAACGAACAGCGAGGCTTTGGAACTCATTGCCTAGGGAGGTGTTCCCCGAGGCATACAACCTCCAGAAATTTAAGAACACCATTTCCTAACTTCTTTCCCTTGGTTCCCACGATGTTCTCTGAACATTACAGAATATCCCTTTTCGTGGGAACCAGAACATAAAAAAAAAAAGATATAGGTATTTCTATGAGTGATAAGGCGTGAAAGCAATGGATTTGTCAACACATAAATATATATTGAACAAAGTTATTGGAACAATTTGAAATTTTTAAGTGAAAAAACAGTTATAAAGGATATTCAAAGATTACACAATATTGGAATGGAAATTATTACAAACTCAAGAGCCCATGTACACAGTTATTTATGGAGGAGTTTTTCATTTTGAATCGAAAATTGGTATCATGCAAGGGGCGACATTCTGAAGTGAGCTCAACTCATTATATCTCGTTTCATAATAATGAACATCTGCAGACAAAATATAACTTCTTCTGTTCAAGTGCCTTCCATACAAAGTTTAACAGAAAGTTATACACGGTGTCATCTTGGTGAATCGGGTACCACAATGTTTTCTGAGGCCCACACCACCTTGGGATCTGAATTTTTTTGAGCATTGCTCAAACTTTCCCATGAAATCAATTCGGGAATGAAATGAAGCGAAATATATTGGTACTCATACTACGAAATATATTTGTACCTATACTTCAGTAATCAAAACACATCACAAACTTTCCAAAAGAAATAATACACTGAAGAGCTCACCGTTGTGTTTTTCAGTATGATAGTACCAGCCAACAGAAGCATATATTATGATTCCGAAAAGTTTGCAGAAGGTACCTGATGTATATTGGTTATTGCTCGAAATAATTCATTAACATGAAACCCTGGAGGAAATTGAAAAAGTTGTCATATAAGGTACTCAGATTAAGTGTTACCAAGATTTCCTTGATAGATTAATCAAGTAACAGAAACATCAATATGTTTCTGTTATGAATGAAAAAATTTTCAGAAATATTATCTTTTTTTCCTCGCTCAAAGATGATATTCCGTTAATTAGGAAAGAAAACTATTCGAATACTATTCGATAAAAATCAATACCTTCATCATGTCGAATTATCTTGATGGCATTTATATTCATTCCAGATGTTTTTGAGGGAGCATTGTTCATTTTATGACTTCTCGAAAAGGCAGTTATGATTTCTATTCCGTGGAGTAACAGTTCAGTTCAGAAACAAAAATACTTCGAATTAATAATGCCACATTATCAGAAGACATAATCGAATGCTTAGGACAAAACGCACGTGGAAATAAAGGAATGTTGGACATTTTCCAGGCCCTCGTTAATTCCTATGACCACCAGCGAAGCCCTCATTATATGTTATAATGTTCATCTTCAGTAAGACCATTTTTACAAAACTGTGCAGAAATTTACGATAATGATGCTTCAATCTACATCTGCTACAGTTAGACTGATGAAAATCTTCACTATGTAATCCTCCATCTCTTGTTTTTTCCTTTCTATTGGATACGTCCTCTTTTCAGCTCGTTGACCTGGTTGCTTACTTCCTTCCATCATAACCGTTGAAACTATTTTGACTGAACTGTCTTCTACACTACATGCTATTTTCATTTATATCTGAGTCAATTTTTTTTGTATTCCACTAACTTAAAGATTTTCTTTTTCATCTGTCATTTATTCGACATATTTTCTAGTATGTTCAACCACACGACAAATCCAAATCTGTTTTACGTAGCGAACGATCTTCCTCTTTCTGATCTCTGATACCACTTACTATTCTGTATTTTATAAGCCTGTCTTTGAATGTACCAAACTCCCAATCTCTCGCTATTTCCTTCAATTCTGTAAAAAAAACAAATGATTTACCGTGGAGTCGATTTCTTGAATCGATAATAATAATAATGATACGTTTAATAACATTTAGAAAATATATATATGTACATAAATCTGTAGGTAGGTACCTATGTGATGAGCAAGTGGCCTTTGGTTCAGATTGCTAAGTTACCTCCATCTGATCTTCCACCAAGGCCTTCTTTTGAGGACAGTCATGTTAATAGGGCTGAGGAGAAGGATGAGATCAGCAAAGTAGTGGCAGAAAAGAGAAAGAGTGAGAAATATTGAGAAAGAGAGAGAGAGAGCGAGAGAGAAATAAGGTCTGGAAAGTGTACATTTTTAACATTTCATCAGATTCTCGATGCGAATGCTTCGTTTGTATCACTTTAGTTGTGCTGAGCGAAAAATAAATGATTTTTGAATAGTTCTTCCAAGGTACTGATCGTTGAGTCGAAACAGTTGGAGTTCCAGGTGTTTATGTATTGATTGTATCAGATATATTCTATGAGAATAAGCGCCTGAACAATTCTTTGCTGTGAGCAGGAATCCTCAAAACCATTTTCCCCTCTTAAATTCAAGTTCTATAAGTTAAATGATCATGTGAGAAGGAAGGGTTTTTATTCTTGATTTCAAAAATAAATGCGTCTGCGGTTCCTCATGTTGGGCCACTTTAAATCTTTTAGTTTTCGCGAAATTCTGGATCTACTTCTCATACCAAAAATTAGCCTCATGCAGGAATATTGTAGTTTTTGTAAACGCCTTATGTCATTGCTATCTGAACAATTGTGCTAGACCACATCGCAGTGATTAGAGTGGGACAAAACTAGTGAATCGCATAACATTTTTCTGTACTTAAGAATTTGTTTTGCCGATATATCAATTCCAGAGATGCATAAGTAGTTTTGAGTTCATGAGTGACATATTTTTATTTTATTACACTTTTCAACAGATACAAGATCCAATTACAGAATAGGAATATACAGTATGAACTATTAGCTATATACATTATTATAAATCAGTGGACAAAAACAGAACGGTCCACACTGCAACAAAAAATGTCAATGGTTTCATTCATCTTATTATATGTATTGCACATCTTATAAACAGGTGCATTCAATTTAACATTGGTGTGACAAAGTGGAAGGAAGGAAGTAATGTTTCTCCGAGATGTGAGTCTAGGACTATGAAACTTCAATATATCCAAAATGCAGCTGCAGTCCAAATTGTTGTGAATAAGGTTGAAAAGGAATATAACATGTGACCTATTCCGACGAGATTCAGGTGAATCGATTGAAAATCTAGAAATTAGTTGTTCATGTGGATAACCTACGTCTGGGTAGTTGCCATCAAGTTTGAAACATAGAAAAATATTCGTTGGATATTTTCTAAATTAGATATATATATATATATATATATATATATATATATATATATATATATATATATATATACCCGATAATATGGTGCCCAAACAATTGATGCATACTCTGAATTTGATCTAACAAATGTAAAATATAATTGAAGAAGAGTTTTCTCATTCCTCCCAAAATCTTTTGAAACTCTGATTATGAATCCTAATGATCTATGAGTTTTTTTGGTGACTAGCTCGATATGTTTTGCGAAGGAGAGTTTTTTGTCGAATGTTACTCCTAGATCTTTGAAAGTGTCGAGTCTTTTCAACACGACATTGTCCAGTTTATAACTGTGAAGGATTGGATTCCGCTTGGCGGTGGAAGACATAACCTGGCACTTAGAAACATTTAGGAATAAGCTATTCTCGATGCACCAGAGATTGGGGCGATCCAGATTATTTTGGAGAAGGGTACAGTCTTCTGTGGTGTTGATTTCATGGTATATCTTAAGATCATCGGCATACAGTAAGTGAGCGATGGAGAGAGTAGCTACAATGTCATTGATAAACATTATGAAAAATAAAGGCCCGAGGTTAGACCCTTGGGGGACACCTGACGTGGGGAGGACATCAATAGACTTTTGACCATGGAAACTGACATACTGCTTACGATTATGAAGGTAGGATTGGAATAAAGATGTGAGCTTAGGGGTAAGTCCGAAATTCGACAGTTTGTGAAGAAGAATTCCATGATCAAGCCTATCGAAGTCCTTCGAGAAATCTGTATAAATTATATCACATTGAGAGCTCCCATCGATAGTATCAGATAATTGTTCCGTGATACAAATTGAATTTGTTATCGTTGACCTTCCTTTGAAAAAACTATGTTGACTAGGGGTGATTTGATTCTTATTCGGTGAATCTAAGCTTGGAGTCTATAATGAGCCCCAAATTTTCAGAGTGAGACTTGATTTTAATTTTGAAATCTCCAATTTTCAGATCGTAACTTTTTTGCCTGCTCGCAAATATTTACGGTCCCGAACATCATGACTTGTTGGGATTGATTTTCAACATATGATCTGCAGATAGTTCCAAAATTGCATAAGTCACTATTGATACCGTTTACCGCCTCTGCGAGATTTGGTGGATTAAAGGAAAATCATCTGCTTATAAATGGTAGTGAAGTGTGTGAAACAAAGTTCTCAAAATGCTGCCTTGTGTCGATGATATAATTAGAGCTCTCGATGGAAACAAAGTAACAATTTCAATATTATTAGACTACTCAAAAGCATTCGACACCATAAATTACCGAATACTACTTTCTATGTTGCACTATTTCAGACTGAGTGATACAACTATACTAATGATCTCATCCTATTTACATGACAGAAGACAAAAGGTTACTCTAAGTGATACATCCCCGAATTGGCAGAAAATAAGTTCAGGGGTACAACTCATTTTCTGCCAATTCGAAGATGTATCACTTAGAGTAAACTTTTGTCTTCTGTCATGTTAATAGGATGAGATTCTTAGTATAACTGTATCACTTAATCCAAAATAGTGCAACATAGAAAGTAGTATTCAGTGATTTATGGTGTCGAATGCTTTCGAGTAGTCTAATAATATTAAAATTGTTACTTTGTTTCCATCGAGAGCTCTGATTATATCATCGACTATTCCAATGTTGCTGTAGCGCAACTGTGAAACTACATTATGTTGATCAACGTAAGATCAGATTTGATTTTCCATAATTTTGTCTAGAATTTTTGGAATTAAATTTACCAGTTTCCACACTAGGATTGGATATGGGTAGAAAATGAACATCTAACTGTTTTATTATCTTATCTGGATGTGCTTATTCATCAGCTGTCAAATCCAATATCTCCAAAACTTCATCAGCCTCTTCTCCTAGATAATGTAACAAAACCCCTGCCTAAACCTCTTTTGGTTTTTCTTTACACCCTGTTGCCACTGAGTGAAGACTGAAATTGTTCCTGAACTTCCACCAGTTTGAACCCATACATACTCATTAACGGCGGTTGTTTCAAAAATCCCATTGCTTCAATCTTACTTTCTTTGACTCTTATGTAGCTTTTTTCTACGATTGCGCCATATAACGAGTTGATCTCAATAAAATATATACTCTCAATACAAATATCTATTTTTCGATACGTACCACAAACAATATTAAATCTGACTTCTTCATCCCCTCTCTGACTCATATACATGATGATATCACAACAGCAATAAATTTTAACGCAACAGAACAAAACAATGTTAGAAAGCAAAACATTTATAATTTCGTGTTCAATACTTCAATGCTGTTTCATTTCGATACTTGATTTTGTTCATAGTGGGTTAAGTGACCTCAAATTGAATTGTTATTCAGAAAATGTGTTTATGATTGTAACATCAAAGGATAATCTATAAAATACCTTACGAGAATTCAATAAAGTAGAGCATACTTCCCCAGACTTTATCTCAAACTTGTAGCAATAGAATGAAAATTCGTTGCTCGTGATTAAAGTATACATTAATCCTCAATAATGATAATGATAACAATCCAACATATCCATAATACACATTCAACTTGTCTAGGAACTCGTTACGAGAATGCTCACAGAAGAACCAAGCAACTCATCATTAAACTTTCCCAAATTGGAGAGGCGCACGCCAGTGTACTATTATCGTCGAGGCTGGGCTATCTGCGAAGATTTTCCAATTTCCGTCGCAATTCGGTGAGATTTTCCATCTCGGTCCACATCACTTTGGTACACGACAACTTCTTTCTTTCCATTGGCAGCAGAGAAAATTCCAAACATGGCTATACAATACACAATAAAAATGAAAACTGTAAGAGACACCTATAAAGAGTACATTTTCTTGGCAATCGAATGAACCATTCACTCAACGTATAATACAAATGGAATTCTGAATCCAGTTATATTTTGTTCCATTCCCACAAAAAGTCTCTTGGGGAAAATATTTCCACCGTTATAGCCTTACTTATGAGAGCTGGATTGTTTCAATTCAGATAATACTATAGAATGTATATGCGTCGGATTCGAAAAGAAAAATATATATATTTGATTTGGGATATTCGAAGTAGATATTCGTCGATTTTTCAGATCCATAGATATTGAGAGCACAAACATCTGAATTGAGTTTGCTATTGGCTTGTAGTTATTGTTTCGTGGGATACTTATTTCCAATCAGAAAAATTGAAAAATCAAAGAACACTTTTCATTTGAACTGAAAACTTGAAAAGTAAAAATGTATTCGATTCGAAATTTAAGTTAATCCGTTCTCATAAAAATGAAATATTCAAAATTTTACCGCGAAAAAAATATATTTCATAGCAACCTCCTGCTTTTATTTTATACTGATATAAACAGAGAGATTTCCATATGTTAACTAAGTGGATTAAAGTAACAGCAGATATAAAGCCAAAACGCCTTAAATCTCTCGAATTCTCGATCCATATGAAACTCTCTTCATTAATCCAAAGACTTCCCAATACAAATTCCAAATAGATTCACATGTCCATGAATTGGTGAATTTTTGTTAAAAAAATCCTGATTTATCCCTCCAAATACTTCAAGACTCGTCCGCCATCTTCATTTATCGGATTTTGTCAAATCATTCATTATCTCCGACTCCAAGAGCACTCTGAATAATGATAATAATAATATTGAATCGCTTATTATTCAACATATCCAAAATCAAATAATAATTAGGGGGGCTGGTCAAGTTGACGAGAGTCTTATTGATATCTGAAGCCAAGCAACATCGGTACTTGGATAGGAGACCACCAGACAAGGGAGGTGCGCGGTAATTTGCTCCAACAACATAAGCGTAGTAGCATAATCACAGATGCAGGCGTTATATTAATGAGCACGAGATATGACAATAGATATGCCGTCCTTCAGAGGGGACGTTAAGATGGTGGTCCCGAGTTGATAGATGTGGAATTCGTCGAAGAACCCTACCTCTGAAGTAACAGAAAATAAATTTTTTTTTTCTCACAGTCTAGTTTGAGCATCTATGAATCTAAAATGATATTTCTTTAATTTGTTCGGGGAAAGAAATGGAGGAAAACTATAAGTTTTGCTTTAGTAATTGTTTTTAAGATTTTAGCCAAAACTGAGCAGTTAATATTTATTTTAAAACTTGTTCATTATTGATGAGTAGGAGTATTAAACTCTACAAATTCCCATTTTGCATGGCCTCGAAAATGCAGACAGGAGATTTTTCCAGGAGATCACAAAAAACTCTTCTATTTCCCGTTACTGATTTTGAAGTCCCCGGACCATTTCTAGAGGGAAAAAATCTGGATGTTGGTAGCGCCTCCACTGACTATATTTTCTATTTTTTTCTGACTCATATAACTCACGACTCTTTCCAATTATCGAAATGTATTCTCAGTTTGCTTTCAGAGATCGGGTATTCCATAATAATAAAGGAATAAAATAACAGATTTGAGGTTTTTAACGAAATGAAATGAATTTCATTGAACTCCTAGCCTGAATGAGATTACTCTGTTAACTGAAATCCTGAACCAACGTGACTCAATGATATTCATAATTACAAGGACTGCAAAAGGTTTCTCAGCTATAAAAATTATAAGTCAAGGGATACTATTCAACAAGTACTACTCTCTAATGAAAGCCTAGAACGGCCCGGTTTTTCGTACAAAATCTATTGAAACCTCTACAAAAATAATAATAATATTTATTTTCCAATGAGACATATGAAATGTATAGGAATAGTCAATATATATTTCGAGCACTCAAGCAGAGTATAGTCAGTGGAAATAAAAATAAAAAGGTCGATATATATATATATATATATATATATATATATATAATTATAAATAAACATACCTGAACACAAATGCACCTAAATACACATATTCATAGGATCTAACTATTGAAATATTCTTTCACCGAATAGAAATATTTTTCAATCAGGAATTGTTTCAGGGAGCTACTGAATTTTTTCAAATATTTAATTTTTTTTCAACTTTCAGGTAAATGAATGAATACATACAGACCCATAATTGCAGGTGAATTGAATTTCCAGAGACCTTGTATTTTGTCAAAGGAATGTGGTAATTTTTACTTTGGCGTATATTTACGGAGTAGAAGTCTGTAGTTAAAACAAATTTTTGTCAATTCTTAAAATATAGAGATGGACAATTCATGAATATAAACAGACATGAGGGTCATAGTGCTTGAATGTTTGGAAAGGTCCCTAGAGGAGAGTGTACTGGGATTTCCAACTATTATTCTTATTATTCTTGTTTGTATCCAAAAAACATTATTTGCTAAAGTGGAGTTACCCCACAAACATATTCCATACCTAATTCGTGACACCACCTGCGGTATTTCAAGTATATGTTTGAGATTCCTGAACATGAAACATAAAGAATTCAATCTTTCCATTGTGTTTTTACAATGTCCTCTCCAACTTAAATTTTCATCGATAAAAAGTCTAAGAAAATTGGTTTTATCTATACTATCAATGGACACATCGCCACTCATCTCAATTCTGAGAGAATCACACTTTCTTTGATAGTTATGGAATCTTAAAATTTAGATTTACTGAGCGTTCAAATTTAGAGGATTGGTACTGCATCACTCCTGCATCATTTCTAAAGCTTTTCTGTATCTCTATTCATATGAAATTATTTTTTGTGTGAAATTATCAATGACGTGTCGTCTGCATACATTGTTACATGAACACCTTTCAAGAATTTATTCAGATCATTGGAGTACAGTATAAATAAAATTGGTCCTAGGTTGGATCCTTGGGGGTCACCAATATTAATGGGTTTACTTTTCGAATTGACGAAGCCAACACTCTCAGATTGGATATTTGGAACACATACCTACTGATGACGGTGTTTCAAAAAAAAGGAAATTCATTTTAATGTTATTCCTCGTATTCCATAGTTATACAATTTTGATATTAACTGATCATGATTGACAGAGTCGAATGCCTTGCTGAGATCACAAAGAATCCTATTAGGGCACTCGCCTGCCTCCAGAAACGCTATGACCTTTTCAAAAAAAGCAATAATGGCAGTATTAGTGGAACGACTGGCTGAAAAGCCATGTTGGTTTTCCGAGAAGATATTCCATCTATCCAAAAATGTCAATAGACGATTGAGAAATGCGTACTCACATACTTTTGAGATACTTGATGTTACAGTAATCGGAAGATAGTTGTTCATAGCAGTTTAACATGTCTTTTTGAAGATTAGAATAGTTTTTCCAACTTTCAGACATTGTGGAAACTCAGAAAGGACAGATTTATCAGGTAAGTGAGAGGTTCAATGATATTTTCTAAACAAGCCTTGATTATAAAAAGCAGTATTACGTCCTACCCTGGGGAGTGTGCATTTCAACAATGGCTTTGGGTCGCAAGAAAATTCAGAAACGAGTAACCTTCGACGAACCCAAATCACTTACCTAAACTCCTGAAGACCCTTCATAGCTGTGGCTTACACTGAGAATAATGATGAATGGTAAGTAAATAATCCCTGATCTAACATAATGAGTATTCTGCTTTCGAACGTAAGTATTGTACAAGCCAATTGATATATTTTTCGATATATGGAAGTATTCTCATTCATATGGGAGTGCATTATGATTTTTAGTGGCCTATTCGAGAGTACCGTGGTCCTACACAGACACGATAATCTTAGCTCCTGAATTCAATACATATTTCTCAAGGTCCAGACTACGAACAATTCGGAAAGTTATATCAAATTGTGGCAAATTTTATTGGTCACGTGATCTGCCCAGTGCGGATACATAATTATACAAGAACTTTTCAAAGACTCAAAAATGTTGAAAAACACACCATACGCTATCACGGAATATCTCTCTGGAAATGTAATGGAGGAGAGGAAACAACTGATACCCATTCTTATGAAAGCCAGGAGTATGGGAAAAATGGCATACCTCAGGCAAAACTTCATATTTATCGAAAATAAAAAACATGGCCTGCAGGACATCGAACAGAGTCAACAATATCATGAACTCACGACAGAAGAAAATACTGCAGCTAATGAGGTACCAGCAGCGCCACAGCCCACACACCCAAGGCAAGACGTTTCAAGTGGATCCAGGACATACTCGCTACGGAACACAAAAAAAAACTAGGATGAGAAATCAAAAAACCTCATCATCATGCATCAGAACATACAATGCCTACGCAATAAGTGTGATGACATAAATATATACCTGGATGATAACGATGCAATCGTGGCAAGTGTTTTATGTTTTCTGAACATTGGTTGCATGAGGGTGGAGTTGAATATTGTCAATTAGAAAAATACGAAATATTTTTGTCGCAGACGTTATATACATGGAGGAGTAATAATTTATTCTAAGCCAGAATTGAAACTGAATAATCCTATAGAAAAAGACTTCAAATATACATGTGCCTTCAGCAGTGAAAGAAAAGTTATAATTATTTGTATTTACAGAAGTCCAGCAGGCAACTTCGAGGTATTTTTCAACTCATTTTTTGACTTACTCAATGAAACAGCACAAAATATTCACTTTAACCAATCTGTACATTTGGAAAATTTCAATACTTATTCACAAAAAAAGAAATACCTTGAAAAGGCCGTCTGACGTATTTGCATATTCTACAAGAAATCAAGACTTCATTTTATTCAAATTTCAAATTAATCTTATAACAGAACTCGAAGAGGTCCTCTCTACTTGGGCATCAAGGTCTATAATCACCTACCCTACAGTTTGAAATTACACCCCAACAAAAAATTCAAGGTGGAAGTCAAGAAATGATTACTCCACCATGTTTTCTACAATGTTGAGGAATATTTCGCAACTATACTTCAGTAGTGGCAGTAGACATATTTATTCCATGTTCTTCATCTCTTCCAATCAATATTATATACTATTAAGATTCAGTTGAAATAAGAATCAATTATTGTCAATACCATAATCGAAGGGTCTCTCGATTCCCGACGCTGTAATAGCTTTAGGTATATTCCTTTAAACTTACTCTGTAACATAGCATAAGAAAACCCATTATATGGAAATGTATCTATTTGGGAAATAAAAAGTATAAGTATAAGTATATAAGTATTTGGCAGGCCAATTGACGGAAAAGCCAGTTAAAAGATAGTGAGTCAGTCAACCTGCTCATAACATTGGATGCAATTGGATGCAATCGCGAGAGCCCTCTTTTCACATCGAAAATCTAATTTTTTGGACCCCAACTAATAGCCTCAACTGAAGGACTCCATTTTCATCCAATGAAGAACCCGTATGGTTGACTGACTATATATATTTGGATAATGCAATGCTCATCCGTCAGATTTTTAGATTCATTGTACTTGCTGAACCTATAGTACCCTTTGATGAGACTTTACAGAACCTACTCTCACTAAAAAGATTGAATAGGCAGGGTCATGGATTTCTCTATCTAGTTAAGGAAAGGAGACAACAATTTTGTACCTTCCCCTAGTCGGCGAGGGTCCATGTATTGTTCGCACATTGGGTACACATTTCAGAAACAATGATTTTTTTTTTAAATCGAATATGTTAATCAATTTTCTGAAGCTGTGTGCACGTAACGTATCAGCAGGAGTGGAAGAATTTTTGATTCGTGCAAGTTTATTTTTATTCTGAAAACCGTAGCAGAGCGCTTTCGACTAGATACTAGTCATCTTCAGTACTTACCTGCGAGTGAGTAATACCTTGATGAATTTTATACGAAATATTTTTGACAATTTGAATGATAATGATTTTGAGGTTACAGCTTTTACAAGAAGTTTATCAAATCTATTTCCAGTTTATTTGAAAGAAGTGAGAACATCAAGATACCATGTTAATATATTACTTAAAATAACACTCATGGGTTATAAATTGGTATAATTCATTATTTTAAATTTTATTCCACATGGTTTCGTGGAAGTTAATGCTGAAGTGGAGAGGAACTGGATGTTGACATTGACAAGAGTGACACATGGCTTGGAACCTTGGAAAAGGATGGGCCAGAGAGTTGCAAACGCAGATGGTGCTATATTCCTTTTGGAGTGAAATACAGTGAATCTGTAGTGAAAAAATTGTTCTCAGAGTGGAAATTGGCTGGGAACAAAATGCTGCAGTGTTACTGAAATTAATCATTATTGATTAAATGAAATTGAAAGTATTTATTGTAGCCGTCTGTTAAGTGGGATGGAAGATCTGTTTAAATTTACTTGTGTGTTCAGACAAAGGTCATGGTTTTTCAATTCTTTGTTGATATAAAGGGCTTCAATGAAATCTAACTTGGTGTTATTCTTTTGTCTAACTCCACGTAGAATTTTTGAATTTCTGTTCGGGCTGAAATTATGTTTATTGAATCTGGGGTGATGACCAGAGGCTGATTTTTTTTTTCGTTAAGGTTTCTGGTTATTCGAACTTCCAACGGTCTACAAGTCCTGCCGATTTATGTCTCTGTACAATCGTCGTAGTTTAGTTTGTAAATACCAATTTTCGAAAGTTTATCAATTTTATCTTTACTGTTGACAAGATGTCTAATCAAGTTGTTCGTTGATTCGAAGGCAATTCTGACAGGGAAGAGGGGGAAATAAGATTTTGTTGGTTCGGTTCTTGAAGAAGTTAAATTTAATTCTTTTTTGTTTTGAATTTTCTGAATGAGGAAATTAATTATTTCAGGGCTGTAGTTGTTATTGAAAGCTATTTGTTTCAGTTTATTGATCTCAGCTTGGTAATTAACTGTGGATAGTGGTGTGTTTATAAGTCTGTGTATGTAGCAGTTGAAAACAGCCATTTCATGTTGTTTGGGTTATTTGAAAAGTTAGGTTATTCATGGTCCGTCTGTGTTGGTTTCCTATGAATGCTGAAACATAAATTATTGCAATTTTTGTGAAAACATAGATCCAAAGAATGTAATTTATTATTTTCTTCAATTTCGAGAGTGAAGTTGATGTGTAAAGAATTAATTTTGTTCAAGAAACTGAACGCAGTTTCTTTTTCACCTTCAAGGAAGACTAGACAATTGTCAACCTACCTGTAATTCAGGGTTGTTGTCAGTGACAATAAACCTGTTTTCCAAATTGTTCATGGAAATATCTGCTAGAAAAGGTGATAAGCCTTCTGGTTGCTGATAATATTTGTTATTAAAAACAAAAAAGTCTTGGGAAAGACAAAAATTTGGAACAGTCAAAATATATTCATCATCGATATTAGATAAATTTAAGATTTCTTGAAGTAAGGGTAGCGTTTCTTATTTTGGAACTGGTGAAAAGGTTGGATACATCGAAAGATATCATCGTGCAGTTCTCAGCTGGTATATTATCGTCGTTATGTCTCTGTATTAGATCTAGGGTACTACTACCGAGTATGTGGGTTTAAATCCCGTTAGATCTTTAATAATTTTGTTATTGAAAGAAGCTAATGTTGATACTGGTGTGTTGGTGAAGCTTACTACTGGTCCAGTTGGCGTATCGATCTTGTGTATCTTTGGGAGTCCGTACAACCTTGGCATGACGGGATTGCTAGAAATTAAAGAGTGGGGAACAGAATATTCTTCAAAGAGATATTTTTTTATGTTGATGTAAGTTTTTGTTTTCTCAATGAACTTGTTCAGGACATTGAAAGGTAAAATTTTAAATTCGTATGTATTTAGAAAAGTTTCAACTTTATCTATGTAATCAATCTTATTGGGAATCACCAAAGAATTACTTTTGTCTGCTTTTGAAATAATTAAGTTGTGATCTTTTGGTTTGGATTGAATGCTTTTAAGTACAGAGAGATAAGATTTTCTGTTGTGATTGTTGGTTTCACGTCTTTGACGTTCAACTTTGTATAGAATATTTTGGATATCATTTCGAATATTTTTTTTTTGGTCGTAATCTCTAGTTGAGTACTCTGAGATAACTTCTATTTCAACAGCAAACTCTAAAATAAATGAATGAAGTACTTTCAATTTCCTTTAATCAGTCTATGATGATTCATTTCAGAAACACTGCAGCATTTTGTTCTCAGCCAACTTTCACTCTGAGAACACTTTGTTCCACTCCAAATTAACTCTATTCCACTCCAAAAGGAATATAGCGCCATATGCGTTTTCACTCTCTGGCCCATCCTTTTCTAAGGTTCCAGGACATGTGTCACTCTTGTCAATATCAACATCCAGTTCCTCTCCACTTCAGCATTCCACGAAACCATGTGGAATGAAATTTAAAGCACTGAATTACACCAATGTATAACCCATGAGTGTTATTTTGAGAAATATTTCAATATGTAATCTATACTTAATGTTCTCACTTCTTTTATATAAATTGAAAACAGATTGGATGGACTTCTTGTGAAACCTGACGAGTAGGTAACCTCAAAATCATTATCATTCAAATTGTCAAAAATAATTCGTATAAAATTTATCAAGGCATTACTCACTTGTAGGTAAGCACTGGAAATGACTAGTAACTAGTCGAAAGCGCTCTGCTACGATTTTCAAAATGAAAATAATTTTGCACGAGATACTGAATTTTTTCACTCTTTCAAATATGTTGATGTTTAAGATTTTTCAAAATTGAAATTTAATCTTGCTACTTCTATTTAGTCAACAAAATCGAAATATTTCCATCAGTATTACCGCAATCATTCAATTATAATTGAAGGAGATTGATGTCTTCAAACTCCTCCGTTCGGAACATAAGTGAACTATATATTTATTTCAACCAGAGTGGATGTTGCTTCAGGTGCGTTATATATTTCTCAGCAAACGGGTAAGCGGAAAGGAATTACGACCAAATTAGTTTCTTGTTTCATCTTGTCCCAGGGTAGATTTTTCCTCGAGATAACAATGTTAACAAACAAGGAATGATTGAATTAGATAGGGGTAGGACTCATTTTAATTAAACGCAACAGTAAAAGGTTGTGCTTCAAAGAGTTTTCATTTTGAATATTTTGTGGCGTTTGGAAATTGAGCTTTTTATTACATTTTCTCAATTTCTGATATAGAATTACCCTATTGTGTTCTTTGATCTCTTTGGAAATTTCATTCAGAAATTGAAAGGAATACTCATTATTCTGATATTTTGGTGATCTACGAATTTCAGATTCATGAGAAACATTCGAAGGGTAATTGAAAAAATACCAGTCACTTGCAGAACATTCAACATTGAAGCAATTCATTTGATTGGACTGTGGTTCTGATTAAATATCATGATAATCAAGAAATATATAGTCGTGAAAAATTATTCAGACTGGAGACAGTATCCATTCACTAACTCTAGCACCTCCGTAATGTACAACAGATGAATATATACAAGTTTATGTACTCTATTTTTCTGATTCAACGAACTCAGTGGTTATCCTAACTCTTGTAGTTTTTGTGGTTTCATCATATATTTATCAAGTACCAGTATGAATAACACTCCATAAGACGTCATGTTAACAAAGCGAAGTCGAAAATCAGTCTGTCCTTTTTCAAGCGGGCGTTAGAAAACAACTGCGCTTGTGCAACATTGAAATTTCGACTCATGACATGAATATTCGAAGTTAGATTATTAATTTGACATTTTGACCCGAATACCAAACGTTAATGCCACAATTTTGTGGATATTGAGAATTTGTAACAAACTAAATAAGCTTGTCATACTCCAACATTTTTTTACGTGAAATAATGATTACTAGAACGAGATGGACGAACAAAATCGCGTATTTGACAAAAACGAATTCATTTCTTGGCGCATGCGCATTCACTTTTAGCGCCCGATTTTGAGAATCTATGTTCAATTGTTTCGGCCTCCCATATGCTATCCTTAATGTCAATATTTGAGGTTATAAATATATGGGTTTCATACAAGGGCAATCCTGGTTTGGATAGCAGAAAACATCTTTTTCTTCTGATATATCTTTTTTGTAAGGAAACAGGTCTGGAAACTCTATATCCATGGGGGAGAGTGTGTTTATCACTTCATTGGAGCAATCGTTAGATATTTCTGTCACTGTGAAAGGAGGAAACTCTTCTCATCATTGTTACATCAGAGACTATTTCCCTCATTATTTTCGAAATGATCACTCAAGCTCAGCTAAAGTGGTTTAATCAGATAATAAGACCACAAATCGCACTCAGTGAAATTTCCAGGCGAAATCCTATCTCGAAAATTTCAAAAACAATTGAGCAACTATTTCCCCTCATTATTTTTTATCCAATCAAATGCCCGAAATTTCAAACAGAGAACCAATCAGATCAGTTTTATAGTGATAGAACGTCTTCTAGCTGTTTTATACCACCAGTGAATTGGATATAAAACCAGACTTGGCCCTGTCAGAATTGAATGGATGGAATGAGGGATTTTGAACTCACTACCTACAGTTATTTGATATTTGAATTCAAATATATAGCTTTTCAGGATTTTTGAAAGCCCCCGTTTTTTAAGTTAGGCAATGAATAATTCAACTCTTTCATTTTCAGTTTATAGTTAAAAGTTCTCGTAGCATGGTTACCATGATAGTCCATCAAGCGGTAGGATCGGGTTCGATCCCATGCCAAGGAACCTTTTTTTTAAATCAGTTCCAGATACGAACTTATTTGATCTTATAGAGAAAAATTTATATATATATATATATATATATATATATATATATATATATATATATATATTTATATATATTTCAGGATTTGGGTTGAGTTCAGTTCAGAGGCAGTAAATGATGATTGTGAATGAATGAATTTGTGAAACGAAGCATTTAGAAACGGTAATTATTCAGACACGATTACTTCGATTTTGGAACGAACAGAATTGTTGTAACTCTCCGCGTTGAAAATTGAAATATAACATGAATTCTGGTAATTAAATCCAGTTTTTAATGTGATTCGGAAAATATTCTCATCAAATACCATTCGTGCTAGAGGATTTTATCGCATTTTTTTCCTCAAGCATTTTGCCTCTGTGAAATTCAACTCGTGCAATTTGCGGTCTTATTATCGAAGATTAAACAATTCAAGCTTGGCTTTCGTTATTTAATCAGATAAAAAGACCGCAAATCGCACTCGGTAAACTTTCCAGGCAAAATGCTTCCATAAAAATTAAAAAAAAAATTGATTGATAAAACACCTAGCACTTATAATATTACTTTCGATAAAACCCCTAGCACTGATATTATATGCACGATAATCCACCAAAATTCGAGTTTCTAGTATGACAGGTAAAAGCTGTTCTTGGTATATAGGGAGCTGAATAAACTTTGATTGGTTTCAGGTTTACAGGATGAGCATTTCGTCGGTAGTTCTCAAGTTTATGATGATGAGTTTAATATTGTGTTGGAATAGTTTCATTCTGGTATTTTGTTGAGTACCTCGTATTGAGTACCTTCTGATGGAGAAAACTCACCAAGAGTTTTGTTTATCGAATGTATTAGCCTTGATGAGTGGTTTGTCAATGCGGGAACTATTAGGCCTTCATCATTTTTCCAATATATGATCAGGATTACAATTTACCATGAAAAAATTTTTCAGAAATAGTATATCCACCCCTAAAGGGTACATTTTCCACTTATCTAACTCGCTTAATACAGGTGTTGGTAAATATAACCCCAGAATATACGGTAAAAAAATCGACAGTAATAAACCGTGATCTGATGTTACAGAAGAATGAGATGGGTAGTGTCCATCTTACGTTTATGTGAAAGATACGTCATAATTTTACATTATACAGTGCGTTCATAAAGTGTGGAAATGCTCCATCTTCAATCATTTTCGGGGGAAAAGCTCGGACAGGTCGATTTTGTATTTTAGTTTTCCACCTTAAGAAAAAGAATTTTTCCCCCACCACCGTACAAGATATGACGTCATCGATTTTTTTTAAATTGAAAGGGTATATTTTTATAATAGAAAATTGAAAGTTTTTTTGAGTTCAACCATAACTTATACGTCATATGTAACACTTCAAGTTACAGTATCTATTTTGCAATGCAAATGTCATTAATAAGTAGTAAAAATAAACAAATAACAAATTTACAACAAATGCTCGAACTAAGCTCTTTGTTGTTAGTTGACAATATAGACCAATCAATAGAGATTTTTCCGTGACAAAAATACTACTAGGAAACCGACTGTGCCACCATACAAGAGATGGTCCGTAGTTATATCCTGTTATGTTTCCTACTCGCAATTGTGATTGCTTAATTTCTTATGAACATTTAAATGCAAATAATCTCAATGGACAAATTGTGTGAAGAGATTCAAAATGCTGAGAAAATGAGCCCCAGCACGACTCGATCGGATTATTAGTAACGAAAAAAAACCGGAAAAAATCTGCTTTTTTTAAAAAATTGAAATCTGAATTTTTTGATGCACTTTATTGGAGCAGACCTGGATGCATCATAGGCGGTCCAATTCCAATTTCCCAGAAAGATTTCAAAAGTAGAAGTATAGTACTAGAAAATGTATATTATCATTTTGCGCTAAAATGCTGCGAAATAGGTGAAAAATACTTGCAAACATGACCGAAAACGGGCGAGTGCATGAAAGCGGCTGAGGTGTGGGGGTAGAGCAGCAGATTCATAACGGGCGCAGCGCGCTTATATTACTATACATACGCTATCCCGCGTCTGCTGCTTCACCCCCACTACTACTCGCGCGCCCATTTACGGTCATGTTTGTAAGTATTCTTCACCTATTTTGCAACATTTCAACGAAAAATTAGAATATACATTCCGTATTACCATACTTCTTTTTTCGAAATCTTTTTGAAAAATTGGAATAGAACCACCTATGACGCATCCAGATCTGCTGCAATAAAGTGCATACAAAAATTCAGTTTGCAATTATGCCAAAACTAATGATTCGACAGCGCCTGAGTTTTTCACACGTGAAGTGCATATTGATAACTACCATATCGTGGGAAGTCTGCACTACAACTCAAAAAGTGTCGGAGATATAAATTTAAAAAAAAACGCCGATATTTTCCTGGTTTTCCGGTTTTTCTCCGTTACTAATAATCGGATCGAGTCGCGCTAAATCTATATTTTTTGCATATGAATTCTCTACAATTTGTCCATTGAAAATATCGAGATTGCTTCATCAGTTTTCAAGTAACAAGCCAAAAATTATAAAAAAATGCTATTAAATGTTTATAAAAAATTAAGCAAGAGAGAGGGAAATAGCCGCGAACCATCTTCCGTATGATGTCAAAGTCGGTTTCCTGGTAGTATTTTTGTCACAGAATCAATAGAGCAGAAAATCTCTAATGATTGGCCCAAAATCATTGTCCGAAGATCCCAAAAATAACATCAGTTCAATAGTATATGTATACAGGGGGAGCTAGGGATACGTGCAAGCTCCATAACTTTTTTCTATCCGTATCCGTATTGTTTCTTAGACTCTTTCTTACATGTTGGGTGTCAACCATTCTAATACATAAGTAATTGAATAATGATGGATAATGATGGAAAACTACTGCTTGTCTAATTGGGACATTTTTTATTCAATGGAATTACAATAATGATACCACGTTGGAAATCAGGAATAACAGGAAACTGAGGGAATATATTACTTGTTATTCTTTGAAAAAACTATGAAATATCGCTTCAATAAACTTTTTTTGGGAATTTAAGGAGGTTGTTTTTACTTGACCGGCACCCCTAGTGGTCAAGTAATGTAATCGTGCGAAAACAATCTAGATGTCGGCGGAAATATCCGTTTTGAGGTCTCCCGAGACGATTGAGACCATTTCCACAAAGAAATCTATCTGTGTGTGTGTGCACGTCTGTCGGTATGTGATCTCACACGATAACTGCCGAACCTTTCGATCAATAGAGCTGAAATTCGGTAGGAAGATACAGTTTTTGCCCCGAATGCGACCATCAGTTTTGATTGCCATCTGTCAAACGGAAGTGTCATTATTGAAAAATTACAGAAATTATAGCGCACGGAATTTGACTTACAATATGTCATTTGAATGTCCTTGGAAAACTGTACCCAGAACTGTCAAAATCATTCCTCCAACTGACATCTGTCAAACATAAGAAAAATTCAATATTCAAAACTTTGCCATTCAATTATTCAAATTCTATCCATCGGATATATAGAACTAAATTCGGCAGAAAGCAACAAAACAAAAAAATCAGATCAAGTCTGCAGTTGGAGCTTATCACCGTTTTCCAGTATGACGCTACGAACGTTAAATTTTTCTCCTGGTTACCATTCGAGACGGTCGCTCACCCGGGCTCTGACTAGGACGACCCGCGTTTGGTCCAGGACCACTCGATTGACTGATGTCAGATATCTCACTTGGCCAATTGACTGTCGAATTGACCGATCAAATTGAATTCGTACAGCCTTGAAAATGTTTTATTTCAATATATCCCCATTCTCCCGAAGCTCATGTCGGTCAAGTTCTGAGCTGATTTCTTTATTTCTATTAATTTTTCCGGTGAAATAAAAGTGATGTCCTTCAGAAACATTACTCGTCTGGCAACAACATTGCATAGCCCTTGAAAAAATGTAATATGTAGAAATCTGGCGCTCAAAATATATGTCAGGAGTACTCATATTTTTCTGATGATTTCGAATCATTTGCATTTGATGGTTTTCCTAGTATTGAAATCACGTTATCAAAACTGAAGTTGCATGGTGAATGGTTTCTGGATAACATCTCTCTGCATCCAAATACTCACGGATCCTGAACAAACCAAGCTTGTCTTCAAATTTGTATCCAGAATACGAAGGGAATGCTACTCTGCATGATTGTTTGTTGAGTAAATAATAGCAGAGAGTTGGATAACATCGGTGAAAACCACCTCGGGCAACTGAGCAAGAAAGTTCAAATAAATCCTTTCAAAATGGCTGGAGAGTCTGAAATAATACACGAGGAGTGTCTGAATGCATTCATCCTTTCTGCACTTTATTTTTCGAGTCACTTCTAATATCATGTTATATGGCATTCCGGATGGATTTTATCCGTTTCATCAAAATATTCTATGTCGGCTAAGCAGTATGAAACAATAGGTCGTATGTATCCTTATAAACTTGATATAAGTAGATCTGTTGTGATGTTTCCAGGGCAACTATTAAATTTTCATGAAGCTGGATGTAGCTGAACGGGAGTCATCAACCAAATGAAATTTTTCATTTATCATCCTGGAAACATATGAAATATATTTCAGGAACGTTCAGTGCAAAACTCCATTCGGAATGTTGCGTCTTCGGGAAGCAGATATATTTGTTCTTATCTTTCAGAAGCATTTCTGAACTGATTCGATAAAGAAAATTGAAATGATCATTGAGTTGATCGTAGTTATAGTATAAGGACCTGAAAATATACATAAATAGACATAACGAATTTATATGGAAAGAAATGGCCACCTCGTATATGAGAGGTAATTTTAACGAATAATATATTCTGAGAAGGTTGAAAAATGCATCGAAACTAATTGCTTCCATATAAAGCTTGAAATCACATCAATAAGTATTAAAAATGCCAACCAAGAAACAAGTTTGAACAAAAAAAAATATATTCATGAAGTTGAACCGTCATCAGTGAATACATCATAAATCTCTCAGATTATTTATAGTCATTGCGAAACCAAACATGTGGACGTATCCCGCTTGGATGTAATAAACATTCAATTTTAATGTATGAAAAGTGTCATTAATTACCTAACGGACAAAGATATTGAAAAAAAACACTCCAGCTGAGTGAAAAAAATATGATTTCCATGTGGCTTAACCCTACGACCGGCTGTTTGAAATATGAGCAAAGAAATAAATCATGTTTTTTTATCATCCCGCGAGTCTCACCGCTTATAGATCAACAACATAAAATGAAGCTTTTTTCTCAAATACGAAAAATTCCCCACTAGCAGCGTTAGTAGTCCGGTGGGGACAAACATTACCTAACTAACATTAAAATACATGTGGAAATAATCATCGAGAAACGATGTTCCAGGTGCCAAATTATAATGTAGCAACATTATAACGATGGCTTTCTTGTCAAAATATAAAAATTTCCGGAGAAAAATTATAACACTCACTTTTCAGCAGCTTAAATTACAAACACCAAATCACTCATTTTCGTTACAACTTTGCATGAAATGTAGTCGATTCTTCTTCATCATTCACACCCAACCTAACTTCTGTCAAAGGTGAATAGTTAGGTTATTTGTAACTGTTGAAGAAGGGGGCATTTATTAAAACCGGCTAAATTTTGTGCAAAGTTGTACCGAAAATAAGTGATTTGGTGTTTGTAGCTTAAGCTGGTAGAAAGAAAGAGGCATTGTGAGTGATATTTGTGCGCGACTACGGTGCCTAAAAATGATCTATTGCAGAAGGATAAAGTAAATGACCTATTGCAGAAGGATAAAGTAAATGTATCTCGGAAACGTTATGAGTCTGCCACGTTTTTCGGATCCATGTTCAGAAGGCAAAAACACGTAAGAAAATTCAAACATCTATATTCAGGAAGCATAAGCACGACCCCTTAACATTTACCCAATAGAAACTGCAGAAACTTGCAGAAACTGGATCAGGATTATTTTCAGTTGGACCTTCAACAACAATAAAATGTTTAGAGCAAACATATGAATTTTTTTTATTTTTTTAAATCCACTCTCCTCGAGGCATGGATCCATTCATTACATCTAACCTCATCAATGTGAGGTTTTACGAATGGTATAAAAACACATTTTCCTCTGGATATCGATTATCCGAAGTTCAGTTCGCAAAACTACAATGTTTTGATGGCATTGTGGCTATTGAAAACACTCAATTATTTTAAATAATCCAATTGTATCACTTAAATGACACTATTTCGAATGGAGAAGGTTTGATGTTTGTCCCTTTCACAAGTGCTGCCTCTCGTGACAAATTTGCCACACTATCCTCAGGAAAAAGGCTCATTCTCATCACTATCTGCTGCATGGGAGAAAAATGGGCCAACGCTCAACACAGGAGGCCGCGAAGTACCTAAAAAAAGACAGGAAATTATTCAACCGTCTCTCAATCAAGCATCCAAGCTCATTCAGTTGACTAGACTCAACTAAGTATAGTCTATGTAAACAGCTCAGTATGTGATTGAAACTCAGTCCTTTCTTTCAAATATATATAATTGAAATGTATCCAGAGTCAGTGTGTGGTATTTAATTACAAACAATTAATAAATAACAATTTAGAAGCCGTTTGATAGAAATATTGTGTGTTATCCAGAATCTGGAACAGGAAAAAGTGGTAAGCTATATTTCTGTGTTTTTGTGTTAATCTGACATATCAGATCTCTTCCAACAACTATTGAACTGAATGTCATATTTTGATTTTCTACGAAATCTCTTTCCAAAGTGAAAATGTTTGTATTTGAAATTTCAACCGCATATTTGGGTATGGTCATTTCTGGTTTTCAAAATCATAAATTCAATTAGTCTTGACTTTTGAACTACTCTATAGAATCTCCAGTTATTTGTATTATGAATCAAAACTTGACTTTCATCACTGCAGAGTACATTCCGAAATAATTTGATTTATTTTGGTAATGCAAATCTATACCTAGAATTATTTCGGTTTCATTATTGAATCAAATCAATTTTATATCCAGAGTGGGTGAAGAATTACCAAAATTTTATGAATTATTCATACAGTGTAGTTGATGATACGTGCTCATTCAACCAATATAAATTTCTTCATTATTGATTTATTTTCTCAATTAGTAAAGTTTCAGATATTTTGTTCAAGAGTATGTGTAATCATTTGACGTTGATAAATTGTATACCTCTCTCACAATTGATTTGGAATGATACTTGTTCATTTTCCATAGTTCAGTTATCTGTTTAAGATTGTTAAATTGATAAAATATTTGATATTATATACAGTGTGGTTGGAAAAAGCTGAATTTATTCTGTAACTGGTTTAGACAGATTCTTTTATATGGAAAAATTGTGGTTCATTTTAAAGTCATTTTGAAATTGTTTGAGTCTTGAAATTTCAGTTCCTTCATCCAGGGGCTCCATAAAATGGATGCAACTTACCGTCAGTTGTAACGCAATTATTAATCAGGTTATATTACTTATTTGGAATATGTATTCAGTACTTTGGAAGTACTGGAGTTGTATTGATTAGAATGTCATACCATACAGTGTGTTTTTGTTGTGAGTGAATTTCCATGAATTATTCACACCCAGTATAGCCTTCATAAACTTGGTAACAACATCTCTACTAAGTGAAATTAAGTATGCAGGGCCGGTTTATGATAAATTCCTTCTTCGCCGCATGTTGTGACACACTGGGGCGAATGGCTCAGTGGTATAAACGTGAGTCTTGTACTCACTGTTTCTACCAGATGAGGGATCGACTGCCACAGCCAGCGAAAAAAAAATTGAATACCCAAGAGTGGTTTGGGATCTCATTATATTAAATGATATAAATTTGTACAAGCTTTCATTGACTACCGAGGTTCATTAAAACAACTAAGAGAGCGGTCAGAAACACCTATGAACAAAGACATACATATCATGATCGTATTTGGCAATTTTCATATGGGTGATCTATGGTCGAAGAGTTGATTCAATTGAATAATATGACATTCTATAGTGGAAAAAATTGCGAATGATCTCCACAAAGACATCGCTGCACAAAAATGATCCACCACATTGGAACTTTCGACATATTTCGAGGAGTTGGTTGCAACACCAGTACGAAAATGATTCTTGCTTCGATGCATTGAGAAAATGATAATTTCCATCATTCAAAATGATCGAACTAATATAAAATGAATAGGAAATGCTCCTAGCAACCAGGATCAAAAACACTGTAACGAAAATAAGTACGACCCTGTGTGTTTTTCTAGTTGTTTATCAGGCGCTTGATAATTTGATCGTTGACTAACACAAATGAACACTGATCTGCTCGATGATTCAAAAACGACCCATTCATTTTATGCGTCAGGTCATTGTATGACCTACACCAATGTTTTGTAGGTTGATTGCAGCTTGGCTCTCGGCTTCTCTGTCTTTGAACACTTTCGAAAAGAAAACAGGTGGAATTTTTCCTATTAACTTCAAACTTGTCTCCGATTTAGACAATGCTGATCCCATTCTTCACGTAACTGGTGACAACATCTAAATTTATACTGATACTCTTGATGAAAAAAAATCTTTCATGCGATCCAAATGGATGCACTTCAGAAAAAACTGCTGGAACATATCACAATAAAAAATAAAATCTTGCTAGAATATTTTTTAATCTATCTCTCGATTGGCAGGTATGTGTATGGGAGAATGTTCAACTTCCCAAACCATGCAAAATACATTTATAAATGTATATACAAGGAACCGTCAATATGGTTTACCCAAGTCTGTTCGTTTTATGCCAAATATAAGTCTCATTACCGTTTTTGTGAAATCAATAGTCTTCGTGCTAGAAACGTATATCCCCAAACAATGAAATCATAACTGATTCGAAAGTACAAAAGTGCATAGTGCACATTCAGCAGTTGTTCTTTATCGCACACATCTTTCAATTGGAGGATGGCATAGTAGTTCGAATTGATTTTGCTGACGTCAATAGTAGTTCTGAAAGACATATCTGAATCTGAATAGGATCTGAGAAAACGAACAGAAGAAAGTGGGAGCAACGTACTCGTTTCTATATTAACATTAATCAGACCGTCTGATTCTTTCTTGCCGTTCAAGTGAAGTAAAACAGTTTTTGAGGCATTCAGTATCATACCATTTCTGAATGATCATTCGGCAAATTTAACAGCTCAATAGTTAATTCTTTATCGTAGCTCATGCGGATTATTACCATATGCTAGAACGCTGCAAGTGATATATCATCATCTGCGTATAATACTAGGCAATCGGTATTCATGTAGTTTGGAAGATCGTTGACGGACATTAGGAATAAAAATGGCCCCAGTATTGATCCCTGTGGAACTCCAAGATTCACATCATATGTTTTTGTTCCAATGCCATTCATTCTAATGAAAATTTACTTATTTCCTGGGTAGGACATTGAACATGATAGTATTCTACTTCTAATTCCTATATAATATAGCTTTTTCCAGAAATTCGAGTTCTAAACAGTCGAAAGCTTCAGTGACATCGGAAAATAGTACCCGTTCATGCTTCTTCTGATTCAATTTGTGAATATATTGTAGAAGACTTTAGATGGCACTCTCTGTTGACCTCCCTGGATAAAAACCATTTTGACATCTACTGTTTATTTGAGATTCCTCAAAATATGTTATAATTCGATTATATAATGCTTTTATATTCCACATATAACCGTAGGAATCGTTATGGGTCTATAATTTTCCAGTAATTGAGAGATATTTATTTTTGGGATTAGTATGACAATTTTCAAATTCTGAGGACATCTTTCCAGTTCAATAGAGAAACCGATGATATATGAGAGAGATTCTGCGATGTAATATCATATACCTTCTATTATTTCTATAGAAATACAGTATATGCCAATACTATCCTTATTTTTCGAATTATCTATTATATCTGATATTATATGGGGTTGGTGACCGTTAAGAAAAATTAATTATTTTTTGCATTATTTACAGTGCACTCCTCGGATATGGGATTTTTGGGAATGCCGATTTACTGTGGTTTTAGGTGACTTGGTGAAATATTTACAAAGTTTATCCGCTATTAACAATTCATCATTTAGTCAATTGATCATTTATCATAATTTCAACGGGTTGATTGTCCTTCGTTTCTGCTGTTTCATCACGAACTCATTCTTTTGCTTGTAGAAGATATTTTGTTTGTCACGCGACTGATAATAACTCCAATAACTCAGTTGTAGGGAAGCAAACGTCCCTTGCTTAAAACTATGCACTCCCTGCAAACGTACCTGTCTCAATTCTGGAAAAACTCAGTTATCTTATTCAGTTCCTGTAAGTTTTCGTTCCCCCCAAAATGTTACTTTGTTGTTGTATATTCGGAAATATTCTAATTGAACTCAAATACACGACGGATTTATTTTTCGCAAAAACCTCCCAAGCAGCATCATAGTGACGGAAACTGAACTGCAACTTCGATTCGGTGGTTATTACGTAATCACCACTAAATCTACAACTGAACAGTAAGAATAACTTAAATGTTATATTTGCATGGTTGTAGTCACGTAATTCCCATCTATAGTAGCTATTCCACAGTTTTCGACCTTGTTAGTGTCAATTGAGTTGTCTAAAACATCAGGAACACCAAGCAGAATCACCCCAGAGGTTTTCGAACTTGAAAGTGGAAAAAACCGTTGCAGTAACCATCCTGTGTCATTCAAATATCTCTAAGAAGTCACAATCACTTACGATAGAGTATGATAGTTTCGGTGACGTTTTAGTAATTTCCATCAAACTTTCAATGTGGCAGACACTTAATTGTGATATGTGGTGTTGGTTGCCACGTTCTTGCTATCTCCATAAGTGATTACCACATTTCGCATTTATTAAAAGTCACTACAAAGCTGAAATTACTTTCAAAATTCACATTCAAGTGACCGTGGATTGATCTGCGCGATAACGAAAGATAACCTAACATTCTCATCATTTTATTGTGTCTTCCAAAAATTTTGTTTTACCTGTAACGTGGAACGTTAATGAAATTTATCCAAAATGAAATGTGTTATGCGTTTTCAATAGACAATTTTTCTTGATGTTGTATAAAAAGTCCAATTCAAATAGACCGGATCTTTTACTTGTGCTCCTGCTTGATATTCACACCTCAAATAATAATTCAATTTGCCTATATGCCATAATTTCTATTACTTGTTAATTGATAATTGTTACTTGATACTTAATAATTATTAATTGGAGATACATAAATCCACCATACACACATGTACTTTTTTACCAATTGATGGACATGCACCCGCAATTTCGAGGTCACAACTTTGGAGTGGCAGGTTATGAATGCCGCGACGTGTTCGCCACTTTCAAGGGTATTTGCTGTGAGCAAACCTGTAATGCCCTCTAGTGACTCGATACCTGAAGTTTTCCTGGTTTATTTCCAATACTCACTGTGCAACAATTTCTAAATAATCTACCACCATGTAACAAGTTTGTGGTCACTACTTCTTCCTGAAGAATCGAAGTTTTTTTCTTTGAAAGGAAGTAAGTAAATGATAGAAAATATGTGTATTGATACGGAAGTTCACCGCATTTGGAGGTTATATTTGCATGTCGAGTTATAGATATTTTGAATATTATAAGGTAATGCTACTTCTGTGTACTTCCATAAACGCCATGTGGTGTGCTGGCTCATCGTTAGTTTATTGAGGTTGCAGGTGCGTAAGGTCTTGAGAACATAAAGAAGTGAGAGCGCCAAGTAGTTCAACAAGTTGAAAGAGTACTCATTCATTTCTGGCTAGCTGGAAACCACTAAATGATATCAGATTCAACGCAAAACTATTTATTGGAATTCCTAAATGATATAATAATCAGAAAAGGAATGAAGTTCACGATTCTAGTTGAGTATGGGATCCTTTGCAAGGATGTGAGAACGTTGAAAGGTCCCTGGATAATACTTACACGTTCAATACTCTCTAACACGTATAATGGTCAACAAAATATTGCGTATCGCTTATACAATACGAGTAACGATGTTCACTCTTACCACTCAGAATGCAGTATATTTAACATTAGTTCACATGTGAGGCCCAAGGCATTTGTGACCACAACCAGTTCGTGAAAATTAAAACGAAAAGCTTTCTGATAGAATGCCAGTGTATGATAAACAACTCGGAAAAACATCAAGAGTGTATCTATCCCCTGTTCATAAGGCTGATCAGTTCACAACACCGTTCCGGCGTTCTCGAACTCGCAGCTCAAGTTGCTATTTGCTTTTTATCACCGGCTCGACACCATCCCACGAAACTTGGTTATACTTTTGTCCACTTCCAGGCGATCAAATGGAAAACAAAAAACATCTGGAATATTTATATAATGGAAACCCCACGTCCCGGAATTAGAGATTGGAATATCGTGGAATAACAGAACACTCATCTCTTTACTACAGCTTATGTGATGCCGTTGGAAATCGACTACACAGATCTCCAAAATTGTACAGGTAAAACGCTTCGTTAGGGGACTGTAGAAACTAATGAAGTTGTACGATAAATCCACGGCAATAATTTATCTGCAGATAAATCCGTCAAAATATCTGCCGATAATCTGCAAACCTCGTCTCGTACCTTTTCAATTTTAACGTTTAATCGGTCATATTTTTTGAAATGGCGAAAGATCATCGATCACAGATAAATTGATTACAAATGACTCAATGATCGTTCCAAACAATACATACGTACAAATGAATTGGACCGATTAATATGACCACAAATATTGGTTCAATAATACTTCGCGTTGATAGATCATGTACGATTTAACTGAGAGATTCTTCTTAGCAATTCATCTAGCGATTATTTGGTACAATTTATGGCGAAAATGAATTGTTTCGTGTATATCCACCCAATAATAGCGAAGGCTCATTGTTAAATGTATGTTATGACCGTTGCCACTTCGATTACCAGGAATCTTACCTACTCCTGCCACCATGGCGCTGTCATAGTTTCATCTATCCCCTCCAGCCTAATGCACAGAGCGACTAAGACCTATAGTAATTTTCAGGTCTTATTTTTGAAGTGGTAAGTCAGGAGACCACAACGTGGTTGGAATGTGGCTAGCTGAGATCCAGGAACGTAGAGCGAAACGTAGCGGCAACCAAAAAATTGTATACATCGAGATATACATGCATCTGTATACAGGTTTCATTGGTTGACATGAGCGTTAGTAAGTATATATAATACATTATAAAATACAGGTAGATCTATATAGTATGAAATACGATTCGATAATATAAAAATACATATAAATATAGTTAAGTTAAGTCAAAAGCCTATAATAGCATATAAATATAACAATAAAATAAAAGTAAGATTGGTATGTAAACTGTGAGATTGGTATATTAGAAAATTAAAGAACAAGAAAAGAAGAAAAATCTTCAAATTTCAAATTCCAAAAACTGACCAAATATAAAGTGGTGGTGAATCATAAATGAAATTTTTCAAGGACTTTTAAAAACGATGAATTGTTGTTGAAAAGGGAAACATTCTCAATTGAATATTGATAGAAAGATTTTTCTGTGAATTGAAAAATCCACGATTAAAATGAAGTCGCAGATGATTCCACATCTGATTTTATGAACATTCTGTTTATATTTTCAACAAATCAATCTATCATACCCCATGACAGGTTTTAATGTCAGAAAACACTAATTTCAAAGTGTCTCTCCAAAAGAAATGATTCTAACTTTTTCCATCTTTGCAAAGTGAGATTGCTTCTTGAAAATGTGTTTCCCATTTCTTCCGGTCTTCCTGATGATCGTGGAAGCGTGAAATAGATTTTCGTCGACAAAAATGTATTGAAGACCTAGTGAATGCGATGTCTCTCCTGCGTCAATGTTATGAATGATTTCTGGTGAGTACTCTCTTTTGGAAAACATTCTTCTTTGCCTCATTCATCTTTATGAGTTCTTAATTGAGACTGGAATAGAAAATCAAATAACTTTTCAGTTAGGGAATTTTCAGAATATCTATCAGATGTAGTTCGATGTCCAGCGTGGCTTTAGCCGGGATAGTAGTTGTTTTCTGTTAGACATTCACAAAAAAATGACTTCATTTCAATCGTTGATTTTTCAATTCACAGAAAAATCTTTCTATCAATATTCAATTGAGAATGTTTCCCTTTTCAACATGAATACCCCACAAGAGGTTATCTTGACGATGGAAGATAGTGACTAAGGTTTATCTTTCAGTCGCAGATGATTCCACATCTGATTTTATGAACATCCTGTTTATATTTTCAACAAATCGATGAATTGTTGGTTCGTTTTTTATTCCTTCTGGAATGTTGTTAAAGGCTTTTGGTCCCAGATACTGATAGCTGCATTGTCCAATTGACTGATTCATAAGCGGGAGGATGAATTTGTTCCTTATTCGTGTCTCATATTTGTTGGAGTGAGTGATCAGCTCTATTGAGTGTGAGTACTGTGTTGTCGCTAGTTTGAGGAAATATAGTTCTCTTAGATCGAAACATTCGCCAGTTTGTATAGTGCTTCGGTCGGGTAGCGGTTATTTTTGTTGAACATTATTTTTTTAAATCTCCTTTGAATAATTTTCTAAAGGTTCCAAGCATGTTTTGTATACACCACCCCATCCGATGATGCCGTAGTTCAAGTGAGATTCGGTTAGGCTATGGTAAAGGATTTTTTTCTGTTTAGGGTCTAGTATAGATGACACTTGTTTGTACTTAAAAAGTACTCTTCGAAGTTTTTTGAGTAGATAATCTACGTGGACGTCCCATCTAAGGTGACTGTCTATCATTATTCCCAAGTATTTGACGCTCTTTGGTTGTAAGATCTCAAAGTCATCTCCTATTGAAATTTTTTTGAACCTTGGGAGATTCGCGGACAGACTACAAAAGTATAGGTGAAGCGTTTTTTTTGGCATTAATAGATAGTTTCCTGTTATCAAACCACTTTTTTATTTGGATAAGATCGTTTTCAGATTTATTTTTCAGGTCACTCCAGTTGTCATCCTCGTAATATATAACAGTATCATCTGCGAAGCTGGTTATGCTACCTTGTGTGTCTGCAGAGAATAGATTATTCAAATAAACATTGAAAAATAGAGGTCCCAAGACCGTTCTTTGGGGTACACCGCATACTATTATCCGTTTTCTACTGACTATGGTCTTGATTTTTGTTTGTTGTTCTCTGCCGATTAGATATGACTTGAAAAGGTCTTGTGCTGTGCCTTTTACTCCTAGATCATCCAGGCTATTTAAGAGAATAGTATGGTCAACAGTATCAAAAGCCTTTGTTAGATCTAGGAAAATTGCCATGGACGGCTTTTTATTATCTATGGCTTTATATATTTTTCCTGTGGGTTCCGTTATTGCATCATCTGTGGACTCTCTTTCTCTAAAGCCATATTGTGCTTCTGATAGTAATTCGTTCTTATTTAGAAAACTGCTGAGTCTTCTTTTGATTATCTTTTCTGGGATCTTGCTGAGGTTAGAGCTAAAATTTCGATTTTCTGAGACTATGTACGAAATGAAGCTGCTCATGGATAGACTGAACACAATTTTGAACAATGGGAAAATTTTCATCAAATCCTATCCATTATCTAATTACCCAGTGGAAAATTGAATATATGGGCCAGATAATCATCGTTTCATAACTGTCTCATTTGCAAATGAAAATGGTTTTTTATATTGGTTCAATGAATTATAAAATCGAATAGTTTTTCCTCACTCGTGTACAATTTTTAACAAATTGAATGATTTTCCAGAAAGTATTTTCCTTCGCCAAAGAGACGGATAAAAGTTCATCCTGCCAGACAAATTACCGAAAAGTTTTCATGTTGCATCAGTTCCATTTTCTTATCGTGTATAGAGTTGGATCTTTTCAGGTGTTTCTTTCACGGAATAGCAGACGGACTATTAGAAATCCTTTCCGGATCGCATCGCATATTGCACCTTAAATCTTCTTTTACTAGCCATGGTCACTGCAGCGCAGTGAATAGATTCGCCTTTGAGGTCTTCGAAACGGATTTCAGGATGATCTGTGTGCTGTATAATTGAATAGTTTCATTTCGCTGATTGAAACAGGAAATTTTCTCAATTGTCAGATGGTCTGAACTAACTTATTCACAATTCATAGGTTGATACAGTTCTCCAATTGAGTTGAAAGCTTTCAGAAAAGTATATGAGTGGTGGTATAAAATTAACATTGCTTCAGAAATCCAATTCTGCAGGTTCTTTCTTATAATCAGTATGTTGATATAGGGTGATTTTACTGGGTGACCACCAGACAAGGAAGGTGCGCGTTAAAATGTCCTAACAACTGCAGTGTATTTGCAGCTGCAGGAGTCTTATCAATGAGCACGAGATAAGACAATAGAAGTGCCGTCCTTCGGAGAGGACGTTGAGATGACGGTCTCGAATTCATAGATGATGAGCTCGTTAAACCACCCTACCTCTGAAACAACAGAGAATTCGGCAAAATTTCCAGTTGGGGGAAGTGTGCATCCGTCGTCGGTGTTCAGCCCTGTTCGCAAAAATAGGCCAACGTCAGATGAGGCAATAAAAAAAAGAGATATTATAACCTTCCTTTCAATGGAAAGCCCAGGCCCAGCGGACGTCAGCTGTTTGCCGGTGAGCACTATGAAATCGTTTATTCAGTTTCAATAATGGCAAAGAATAAAAATTGAAAAGCTCAAAATTATTGCAAGTTTTGGAAAACAAATTGAATTAGGTAGCTATTTTTTTTTTATTTAGGCGTCACATAGTTTGAAAATAATTAAGAGAGTGAATATTTGGCATCTACGAAACCAAATACTAATTTCTAGAATATTAACTGAAATGATATGAAATTTTAGATGTGAAAAATCTTATTTTTCTAAAAAAATATAACTTGATAGTTTCTATAACAGTTGTAGAATGAAAATGGAAAATCAAAATATATATCACGCTCCAGTACCAATTATTACTCAGACAATGTTTCATAAATTTTGGTAACCCTTTGACTTGATGGTAATAACGTATGATGGGGCGGTACAGTTTGTAAGCTCGAGATGAATTAATCTCTTGTGCATTAATCTCAGAGATGAATTAATCTCATATGTTGTTGACCGCTCTACACTTACTGTTATTATTAAATACCTTCCATTTCAAATATTGAATAAAGATTGAACCAAAAATCGAAATTATGAAAACAAGTAAAATCAAGATCAAACATTTTTACTTTGCCTGTTTACCCCTCTCGCGATTTTTCACTACGCAAGATGGCTCGTATGAAAATGGACGGCTTTCAAATATCGGAATTCACTTCTTGTAGGGTAGACAATGACAGGAAGGTTGAAAAAAACATGACGACAATCCGAATCAATTCTGGTAGAAAAAGCTACGCCTTCCTTTTGTATCAGATGTCCAAAACCATTATATCCCCAAATCAATATCGGAAGCAGCGAAAATATATGAGACTCCAACAAAAATATTTTCCATCGGAAAATTCTCCAAAAAAAAGAAGATCCTCTTTGAAAGTGAGGGTCTCCATAAAACAAAGTGAGGTCCTCCCTAGAATCAGGTAAGATCCTCCTTAGAACACAGCTATATTCAGAAATTTGCCAACGACTCACCTTCGATGAAAGGTTTATGTCGAGTCCACGAAAATAACGTCCATAATGGTTATCACGACGAAAAATGGAGAATGAGGAATCCATAACAACATGACCTTGCTTACAGGAATGCAGTCCTTGAGGTAGCATTATCACACTTTCAACCGTCAGTTTCGGAATCCCGTGGTAGAAATAGAAATTATGAAGACCCCTGAATTTCCAAATAACAGATCCTTTTGTCGTCACGTCACCTTGGGTTCTCCTTCGTTTTCCGTCCTGTTGCGAATTGGAAACCTAGCTCACGTGACCCGCATCGAGAGCCGCCCATTGGAAGATATTACTTCCATGAGAATAAACAATGATGAGATTTCACGAAGATAGCCAGAGACTGATTCGTACCTCAACTTTCCTCAAGTATGAGTTAGTTTCCGAAATGAATAAAACCTAAACTAGACAATTTCAGAAAATACCGAACTCAAGAATGAGCGTGAACCTCTAACCTACCATCAAGCATGAGTGACCCTGTATAATGTATAATATTCATTTCAAGAAAGACTGATATGTGTCAAAAGAAGACAAACTGTTGTCTAACACCAACGAAGGAACCTTCAATGAAAGGACTATACAGGACAAAAAATTGTAATTTATTCTACATGTGAACTAAATGGCGAATAATTTGACTTGTGTGGTTGTTACTCACTCGGCTACGGCTCGTAGCGGCATCTCCGTGTCCTAATGTAAATGCAACATGAACTTTCGAGTCAATGGTGTGGTCAGGATTGTCATATTCGCTCCTTAGTATCAGTAGCATACATTATTTTATTGCTACAACTGTTTCGAGAGTTCAATTTGAGAGATATATAAAAATACAGCCACGTACTTACTTCTCCATCAGTGGGCCTTGAAAAAACATGTAGACGGTACATCGTCTCAGTGGTCCAGTCCATCATGAAATACACTCCATATTTGTTAGCTTGCACTGCTTTCGTTATTGATTGAAAAATTAATAATTCTCTAAGAATGAACCACATCCCATTAGGTATCTGTAATAAAATATGGAAATGAGGCATAGATGGAATATACTCCACCTTTATAACTAGTTTTTGGGGTATTTTGCAGAAGTTGATAGAATATACGGAGTTCCATGTGATTTCTTGTTTTTTTTTCCAGTAAATTGAATTTACCGACGGTCTTGAGTAAAAATCAACATCATCACAGGAAAGTTCGTGACAGAATTACAATTATAACTGAGCATACATATTCTCCTTTCTATGACAATAAATATTTGAGATTTCAATTACTATTATCATTTGAATGGCTGCCAAGAATAGTTGCAAATAACAAAAGATTGGTATGAAATAAACAGAAAACTTCTGTCTTCCTCTTCTTATCACAGATTTTTCTGATCCCGATACTAGGACAATACTTAGAAAAACTTACCTATTGAAGTTTTTGGAGCTGTGTGCACGTAATGAAATAGCAGGCGTGAAAGAATTTTGTATTTCGTGCAAAATTATTTTTATTTTCAAAATCGTAGCAGAGCGCTCTCGTCTATATAATAGTTATCTCCAGTGCTTACCTAGATGAATTTTATATGAAATATTTTGAAATTTTGAATGATAAAGATTTTGAGGTGACCTACTCGTCAGGTTAAGGTCCATCAAAACTGTTATCAGTTTGTATAAAATAGGTGAGAATATTAAGTACATATAACATGTTAAAACATTTCTTGAAATAACACTCATGTGTTATGAGTTGGTGTTATTCATTATATTGAATTTTTATTCCACATGGTTTCATGGAAGTCAATGTTGAAGTTAAGAGGAAAGGGATGTCGACATTGACAAGAGTGACACATAGCTTAGAACCATAGAAACATATCAGCCAGAGAGTGTCAAACGCAGATGGCGTTCTATTTCATTTTGGAGTGGAGAAGAGTGACTCTATAGTGAAAAAAGTGTTCTCAGAGTGAAAGTTGTCTGGGAACAAAATACTAGAGTGTTCTTGAAGTGAACCATCATAGAGGAAGGAGAGATTGATTAAATGAAATTGAAAGTATTTTATTTATTTATTGCAGACGTCTGTGAAGTGGAATGAGAAATCTGTTTAAATTTACTTGTGAGTTCAGACAAAGGTCATCGTTTTTCAATTCTCTGTTGATGTAAAGGTCTTCAATGAAGTCTAACAAAAATAACACTAGGTAAGTCTTCATTGAAGACCTTTACATCAACGAAGAATTGAAAAACAATGACCTTTGTCTGAACTCACAAGTAAATTTGAACAGATCTTTCATTCCACTTCACAGACGTCTGCAATAAATACATTTATTACTTTCATTTTAATTCAATCAAACTCTCCTCCCTCTATGATGATTCACTACAGAAACACTCCAGCATTTTGTTTCTAGCCAACTTCCACTCTGAGAACACTTTTTTCACTCTAGAGTCACTCTTCTTCACTCCAAAATGGAACAGAACGCCATCTGCGTTTGCCACTCTTTGGCTAATTTGTTTCTAAGGTTCTAAGCCATGTGTCACTCTTGTCAATGTCAACATCCATTTTCTCACCACTTCAACATTGACTTCCATGAAACCATGTGGAATGTAAATTCAAAATAATGAATTACACCCACTTTATAACACATGAGTGTTATTTTAAGAAATGTTTAAACATGTTATTTGTATTTGATGTTCTCATTTATTTTATACGAACTGAAAACAGTTTTGATGGACTTCTTGTAAACCCTTACGAGTAAGTAACCTCAAAATCTTCATCATCCAAAATGTCAAAATATTTCATATAAAATTCATCTAGGTATTACTTACTTGCAAGTAAGCACTGAAGATGACTATTATGTAGTCGAAAGGGCTCTGCTACGATTTTAATAGTTATTTATGTATCAAGGGCGTAAAATAGGCTTCTATGGACCGCAGCGTGTGAGTAATAGCTCGAGCGATAGCGAGGGTTATTAACATGCCTAGGTCCATAAAAGCAAATTACGCCCGAAATACATACAAAATTTTATGCACGACCGGTATATTTGATGTCATGTAGATATATACCTCTTCATATCAAGGGCCTGTGGCTCAGTGGCACCAGCGTCGATCTTGTGTCAACTGTTTCCACCTGGCGCGGGTTCGATTCCCGCAGCTGGTGAAACATTTTTTCAAGGTCCCAAGAGTGGTTTCGGATCCCACTATAAAAGGTGAGGTCCCCGTGATCTTAACTCGTACAAGTTTTCATTAACTTCTGAGGGTTGGTCAAACAACTAATAAAGCGGTTAAAAACAATTTTACAATTTTTTTTTACATGATGAAAAGACATCAAGGCTGCCGTGAGGATGTATATTCATATCATATCGGAAACAGAATAAATCAAGAAGTGATGGAATGAATGTTACCATGGCAACTCAGTAAATTTTTCGAAATGAGATTATATAGGCTAGTAGCCATATTTGCTGTCAATTTTTGTGATCACAGATAATTTATTACTGATTTTGAAATGGATTCAAGCGACAAAGAAAGTGTGGATTGTACTCCACCAGAAATAAGCAAAGCAGCTGAGGATGCGAAATTGAGTATATTGCCAAGTAAATCCAAGAAAATATACGACAAGGTGTATGAAGAATTCGTGAGGTGGTGCAACGGGAAAAATGTAAAAAATAAGAAATACACAGAGACTGTACTTTTTGCCTATTTTCTGGAAAATCTAAATGTTGTAAGCCCTCTACATGTGGTCATATTATTCCATGCTGAAGCTACTTTAAATGTACATGATAATATAGATATCAGTAGATACGCAAGATTGGTGGCTTTTTTGAAACGAAAATTTGATGGTTATAAACCAAAGAAATCGAAGATTCTAAGCAGAGAAGAAATCGAGTTATTTTTGAGGGAAACACCAGACGATTTGTATCTTATGATGAAAGTAAGTTCTAATTTCATGTTTTTGGTATTTGTGGAGCATGTCGCCGCGAAGAATAGGCAAATATCACAGCGGACGAAATTCAAGATTTCGAGACATTTTTACTCATAACTATACGAGAAACCAAAACGAAGATAGATCGAGTATTAACTGTAATCGATAAGGAACAGAAATCGCCAAGTTATTTGGATATTTACAGAAAATATTCTTCCTTGCGAGATCAGAATGATCAAAAGCGGTTTTTTTATATTATAAAAATGGCAAGTGTACGAGACAGGTTATCGGAAAAAATACATTCGGTCGAATACCATTCAGAATAGCCACTTACTTAGGTATTTCTAATGCGAAAGAATAAACTGGTCACTGCTTCAGACGTTCCTCAGCAACTATGTTAGCAGATGCAGGCGAGGATAAAATCAACATTAAAAGACATGCTGGGTGGAAGTCGACGACTGTTGCGGAAGGTTATATAGAAAATTCAGTTGCAAATAAGCTGAAGATTGCTAAGAAAATTGTAGAAAATTATGAGCCTTCTACTAGAGATCGCAGACAATCTGAAAATATTGCTCACTACTCTGAAATACCAGATAATAACATGCATTCTCTTCAGACTTCTAGTAATAATGAATCAGTTGAAATCAGTAACTATCTGCAACAACAGAAAACAACAAATCCAAATGTTTCCATGAATAACCGTTCTAATTCTATTGTCAATATTAAGTTATGAGTCATTTATTAAATTAATTTATGTTCATTGTTTTCGTTATATTATTGTTAATTATGTTTTGGGTTCGATTATATGATCTATCGGAATATATATTTCCATCGATATGAGATTGGAATTCACTTTAGCACCTGTTCAACGATTTTATCGCCCGTCGGGCGATAAAGTAGTCCGCGGGCGCTAAAGTGCTACTTTACGCCCGCAAATCCGGGCGCTAAAGTGCTACTTTATGCCCGGTCGTGCATAAAAATAATTTTGCACGAAATACAAAATTCTTTCACTCCTGCGAAACTTATCTATACTTTCGACATATTGGGCGGAATGTTTCAATATCCTGATTTTCAACTTCTGACTTCCTCCATATTTTACGCCTTATTGGTAAATATGATGTAGATATTACGTTGAATTCACCTTCGCCAAATTGGGTTCTGATGTCGAAATGACGAAAATTTCACTTTATTGTTTGTTAGCCAGTGATCTTTACGAATGGAAATTTACCTTTTCCACATCGTGTTTAATTCTTCAATTTTATTCGATATATTTGAGTTTCGTTTTTTACCTTCGCCATCGATTCTTGTTCAAAATGCACTATCTACTTCCAGATACTGTGACAGAAATCCTACCATAATTTATTCAGTAGAATCGCATTGAGCTATCACAGGGGAGAGTAATTTTTTCATTTAATTAATTCCCACCAGCGTACTATGTCAGGCTTTAAAACGGAGATAAAATGTTCGTCGAGTGACAGACGCAATTTCTCTTGCGATTTGAGCCCCGCTATTGCCTCAAAATACGCGATCATTCTGTCCTACGGAGCTCCTGTGAAATATATAAACTGCAAACACATATTTTACGACGACCATATTTTCGGAGGTATATAACATGTAATTTCGCGAATAAACACGGTTATAGTTCCTACAAGAATTTATGAAATTGTTCGGAAAATTTTGCAGATATTTTATGTCGTGTTTCCCACGTGATACCCAAGAACGATATAAACAAGAAGAATACGGGAAAACAGGTGGATGAGTTTGAAATCATTTTATCATTCGAGTTGATTGAAGTGGGGTCATCACGTTATTTTTGTCTGAAAGCTTCTAGCTATTCAAGCACCAGGGGTATGTTACAATATCGTTAGGAATTTGATGTCGAAGAGTGAGTAGTGGAGAAGACACTTATCATAAAGACTTCTTAGTCCGCATGGATTTTTTTATAATTGCACTCCATATTTCCCCACTCTTTATATTTTTCATAATAATACACAAAATACTTTCCGTTGTTCACCAGTTGTTTTGAACATTTCGGAGGGCCACAGATCCACGAGTTGTTTTCATACCCAGTGATATGAAAATAAATAGAGAGTTACGGTTACTTTTCAGTAACTCTCAGTTTCATCACGATTTTATAAAATAACTGTAACCTCCACTGATATAACTATTTCCATCTGCATTTTATGAAACTAAAGTAATAGTTACTGGTGTAACAACGAAAGTATATCTGGTTAACTATCATCCTATCTAATATACTGAAATCTGGGAGAAAAAAGTGTTTGTTTTGAATAATATTATACAGTGCTCCTCAAAAGTCCCCTCCCCCCCCTCTTATTTTTGGAACGATTATACATGAACAAGTGAAATTTGGAAACTGAATATTAAAGGTTGTAAACTTCCCTACTAGTGATGATAGATGACGAAATCGTCAAAGATGACGTCACAAGGCCATTGTGACCAATAATTTCAAATGGAACCCTACGGCAAGCGACACCTCTTTTGGAAGGTATCGAAAAAACCTATTCAATGATACTAATTTTGTTTCTGTTTATGGCAGTTTCAATGGCTCATTAGTAAACATTAAAATTTAAATTCCATTCAGTATATTACAGATTTAAGAATCAGTATCTACTTGGAGAAATTGCTCGAAGTGACCTTCATTCACTTCCTGACAGTGGAATATCCTATTTTTAAACTCTTCTCGTACTTTTGCAAATGTGTCTGCGGAAACAGCCTCACATTCTGCAACAATACGTTGTTTTTAAAGGTCAATATTGTCAGGTTCAGTGGCGTGAACCTTCGATTCAATGTCCCCCCAACAGAAAAAAATCCAAAGGTGTGAGGTCCGGTGATCGAGCTGGCCATTCCGTTGAACCTCGTCGTCCAATCCATCTACCACGATACTCCCCATCCAAATACCGTCTTACTGCACCGTAATAGTGTGGAGGAGCACCATTCTGTTGTAATGTTATTGCCAAATTTCCGAATTCATCTGGATTATTTTCCAAAATTTCAAGGATTAACGGTTCTATTGCGTTTTGCAACAGCTCCAGATAAACCTCACCAGTTAAATTAGTATCATAAAAAAGAGGCCCAACGATGTGGTTTCCCAGGATACCTGCCCAAACATTCACCTTCTGGGGAAATTGGGTATGTGTTTCACGAAACAGGTAAGGATTTGCGTCACTGCAATACCTCACATTCTGTGTATTTACATTTCCATTCAGATAGAAAGTACTTCCGGTACTAAAACAAATTGTTTTGACATAGTCTGGCTGTTGGTTAATTTTAGTTTCCATATTTTCACAAAATTCTATTCTTCGGTCTGGGTCGTCGTCTGAGAGTTGATGAACCATTTTCAATTTGTATGGATGGAATTTGTTTTCTTTTCAACACCCTGTGTACTGTACTTCGACTGACTTCACAGGTAGACGCAACGTGAGTTGTTAAAGAAGTAGGATCAACTATTACTTCTGCCAGTATATCAATTTTTTTCTCATCAGAAATTTGTGGTCTGCCAGATCGTTTCGCATCATTATTACCACCCGTTGTTTCAAACTTACGAAGGAGCTCCCTTAAATAAGTCCTCGAAACGGGGCGATCGTGAAACCTCTCATTAAAAATGCGTTCTGCAGCATGAATATTTTGTCCAGTTTCACCAAGAATTAGGATCGCTGCTACTTTATCACTTAAAGCACGTACAATTTCGCTTCTTGAAGCACTCAAACGTTCGGCTCACAACAGTTTAACAAATTATTAAAATGTATAAAAATATTAAAAGTACCAAAAGCTGTTAAAACAGTTAAACGTTCGATCATTAATACACAAATTATTAAATGTACAAAAACTTGGACAATTACAAAAACGTCGAATTAGGTAGACTAACAAAAACGTCAGCTTATTTGACAACTATTCAGAGGCGGAGCTTGAATTTGGAATTTTAGTATTAACTGATTTAATTCATCACAGCTTTGCATCTCTTAAAAGCGAGTTGCCAAAACTGCCATAAACACAAACAAAATTGGTATCATTGAATAGGTTTTTTCGATACCTTTCAAAAGAGGTGTCGCTCGCCGTAGGGTTCCAATTGAATTAATTGGTCACAATGGCCTTGTGACGTCATCTTTGACGATTTCGTCATCTATCATCACTAGTAGGGAAGTTCACAACCTTTAATATTCAGTTTCCAAAAATCACTTGTTTATGTATAATCGTTCCAAAAATAAGAGTGGGGGAGAGGACTTTCGAGAAGCACTGTATAATGAGCGTGATGTTGAGAAACAGAGAAAAAAACAGCAGGTATAATTACATTATTTTGAAAAATCTCTGAAAATAATAACAATACTAATCGAATCCAAAATAGAAATTCTGACACACATACAGCAGAACACTGCAACTCGCACAAATAATTTACTGGACAAATGAATAATTGCATTTGGGTTACAAAAATGAACTCCTGGGGAGAAACGATCAAAATAAAGTTATAAATTCTGAAAGACATAATGATAGCCCTAAAATTCAGGATAATGTGTGTAACCGAGACTTTGTGGGCCTATAAGCTTCAAGCTAGATTTCAATATATATATATATATATATATATATATATATATATATATATATATATATATATATATATATATATATATATTTATATGAAAGGGTAGTCTTTGCTGACTGGTGAGGATACAAACTAGTTAATAGTGGGGAATGCGGCAATATCAAAAAGAAAACTCTTGTAAGTTTGTCCAAGCTTTCGGAATTGATTTATTCCATCATCAGGGAACTACAATTTCAAAATATTACATATGTGAGAGATTGTCATAAAGTGAATTGATAATCCCATAATGTTTTAGACAAATTTGCCCGGATTTTTATGGTAATGAATGGCTGCATTCCCGACTTAATTTCAAGCTGGATTGTCACTATCACTTATTTTTCTCTTTTACTGTTTTTATTATATATTAATTATTTATTTCAAACATTATATAACTGACAGAACGGAGAGCTTGTGAATAAACTGCCCAGCAATGCAACAAAAACAAAAAAAGATGTTTTCATGGGTAAATAACAACTCATAATGAATTTGTCTCCAAAAGCTTTGGAGTAAATGTGGTCGTGGAGTAAATACGGCCAATAAAGTAACACTTTAGGGACGCTATCAAATCCGTAAAACTTCATGTTTTGTGACTCTCGCCTAAAAACATAATTATGACTTACACATGAAAATTATTTTTTTCATTGAATAACTGCTAGTAAAACGGACCTTAAAATGCTTCAAATAGAAAATCATTTCCCTGCTTGTCCGCGGAAATATTCCGGGAATCAGAATGACTGGCTATCGAAAATTGCTCCATCGTCCCGTTTGGAACGCAGAAAGACAATTCAGTTCCGTGCACACGAAACGAGATAGCAACTTAATATTAATTCATCCAGAAAGCTTCGTCAACGCGCTAAGTTTTCATTTAAATGCGAAACTAAGAAATAAACCCAAACTCCGAACGAACAAAGACACGTTTGAACGATTGATGACAGAAGTTGGGAGTCAGAAGTTGAGAGAACTAACCCAGTGGAGGAATGGATGGAGTTTTGTTCCGGTAAAATCAGCACGTCAGCGCTGAATAATTCGGTTTCTATACAAGCAAACAATCGAAAGAGTTCTGCAAATAAGCACTGAATTAGTTCGGTAAACTTTGTTAATTAACACCTCTGTTCAGACCTGATGGTATTCTAAATCAATTTGGGAGTATACGTGCCTTGCCCTTGATGCACTTGAACAGAATTTATAAATCGAACACTCGCCTCGGAGAGTCGTTGAATTGCTTGGCTACTCGATAGAATTAGCCGAAAGTTTTTGAGATGAAGGAGGAAATATAGTTTTTATTTCACGATGAAGTTTAGCAACGCTACGTTGTTGAGTATTTGTTTGGCATTCATCACTAGTGAACGCTCCCAGTGAATTGGTAAAAAAAAAAACTTGGTTCTTGAACTAAGAGCAGGCTTCAGTAAATCTGGCCAATCGAGTAACAGAATGACATGCTTTCAAAATGTTAGTACTCACTGCAAACATAAATGAAAATCATTGAGTGGCTGAGCAAAACTTGTGCATAAGTTGGACCATACCAATGTAGCAACAGTTTGATACACTTTTAACATTTTTCATCTACCGAGTTGGCCGAGCGGTCTGAGATGCCGATTTAAGCTCTGGTTCTCGAAAGGAAGCGAGGGTTCGAACCCCCCCCCCACACCTGACGTTTTTTTTTATTTTTCCCCCTGAAATTGAGAAATGGTTGTGGGACGAATATTCGTCCCAAAACAAGTTATTTCTATTGTCTGAGAGCTCGCTGCAGAAAATCTGTACGAACGAGTAAAAGAATGAAATGTTTTTCAAATGTTAGCACACACAGAGAATACATGAAAAATAATTCAGAGCCTTGGCAGAATTTGTTCACAAGTTACGTATGTCCTCTCTCTGCAACCATACCAATAGAGTAACAGCTTGAAATTACATTACCATTCCTATCGAGCAACAGCTTCAAACTACAACCAATTCGAAGTTCAAACATTTTTTTATTACAAATAATTATAAGTGTTTATTGGATGATTACTTGTTTATCCCTGAAAACTTCTCTAATATGATATATTAATAATAGAATAGGACTGAATCTGAACATGTGCATAGCTCATACTGTTGATCCCATAGGACATGGTATTGAATGAAGGACATTGATAAATTAAGATCATGAGTTTCTCGACATGTTTTTTGGGTAACCTTCCACAGTCTGAAAATGGAAATATAATCAGGAAAATCTATACAAGTGTAGAAAGGGCAAACTAATCAGTTCACCTCGATGAATTACTGCGTTCCCCAAATTATATGTCCTCTAGAAAAATTATTGAATTTGTCAGTAACGTATCGTTCCCTGACTATACCTATAAGAGTAACATATTCATGGAATAATTTGAAGAATCTTTCGTTGAAACATTCCGCAATGATCCAAAAATATGGTGGAGATACATGGATGATGTTTTCGCTATCTGGAATCGAAATGAAGAAGAATTAAACATTTTTTTGGATCATATAAACAGTCAAGAACCGATGATCAAATTGACGTTAGAATCAGAACAAAACAACCAACACCCCCCCTTTTTGGGTGTCATGAACCAAAAATCATCATCCCGAATGAAAACATCTGTACACAGAAAGAAAACGCATACCAATCGATATCTACACTACAACTAAACCATCATGCCAGTGTGAAAAAAGGCATATTTAAATATCTCTTTAATCGAGTAAAAACAGTTTGCAATGCCAACCAGAATCTACAGGAAGAAATAAACCCATAAAATCTGTTCTCAAGAAAAATGCATATCCGGATCAGTTTGTGGAAAAAACAATCACTGAAATTGAAAACAAAAATCCATCAAACAACCAATAAACACAACCAACAGGAGTACTCCCACCACCTACACATTTCACAACCAATAGAGTACCTTATGTCCCCGGATTATCTACGGAGATCAAACGAATTGGGGATAGGTTTGATATGAGAACATAATTTAGAACAACAAACACACTGAGATCTATACTAACACAAACAATACCAAAAAAACGCAGAAAAAAGTACCAAAAACTGTGTTTACAACATACCTTGTTCATGTGGTGATAGTTATATAGGTGAAACGTCAAGACCATTGGAAGTGCGCCAAAGTGAACAAACACATCCAATGGCGATCAAACGATTGGATGGAAAAGGAAGAAAATCTTGATGAAAGAACCACATCAAGAGAGGAGAAAATTGAAAGAAACGGCCTGTATTCTTCTTTCCAATAACAACTGCTTTTCAACAAATTATGTTGAAATGGACCATGCATGGTAACCTCTACTCAGAGAGGAAGTGAGATATGGTAGAGTGCTAATGAACTGATCTGAACAACACCCCCTATATCAAATGAGCAATACGTCACTCTCAAAAAAATTTTAGCAGATCTCAATTCACATTCGTCATTCGAAAAAGCGAAAAAGACTCTGCAAGAAAAACCCAAATTATTCAAACAATTGAAGGAGATTTTGAAGATTTTCAGAACGGGGCAGATATAGTCCCCGAAACGTCAATCAAAAACTATATAGGAAAGTGTATCTTTTGAATTTTTACTATTTATCATAGGCATATTCAGGGAACGATGCGTTACTGACAAATTGAATCATTTTTCTATAGGAAATATATATTGGTGAACGCAGTAACTTATCGGGGTGAACTAATTGGTTGGTCCTTTCTACCCTTGTATATATTATCCTGATTATATTTGCATTTCCAGACTGTGGAAGGTTACCCGAAAAACATGTCAAGAAACGTTTTTCCTCCACAAAAAACCACATTCATTCAATAAGATCATAAGTATTCAGTTTCAAGAATTATCTAAAGCAACAATGGTTGATCATTATGACCAGTTTCAATTAAGTATGGGCAAGCGTTGTATATATATATATATATATATATATATATATATATATATATAAATAATATATATATATATATATAACATATATATATATATATATATATATATATATATATATATATATATATATATATATATATATATATATATATAACAGTGGGGAATAACGAGGATCTTCAGTCAGCACAAGTGTTGAACTATGATAAACTCTTTTTAAAGTTAATGTTCATTTATAATTCACTCAATTACTGTAAACTTCCTTCATTTTATTTTTACTTTTTTTTTTTAAAGTTAATGTTCATTTATCATCCACTCAGATTACTGTAAGTACTTCCTTCATTTTAAGTATTTTTTTCACAATAATGTCATTTACATATTTTAGGACCCTGAAGAAGTTTCAAAATTGAAACGAAAGCTCGGTCCATCGTATTAAAGAGTTTTTCATAGTTCAACACTTGTGCTGACTGAAGATCCCCGTTATTCCCCACTGTTCATACCAATTTTCAGTCGTTATTTCTAAATTATAAATATATATATATATATATATATATATATATATATATATATATATATATATATATGTGGTGAATGGGTACCGGGTCTCGACGGCCACTGATAAGTACGTTCGATTTTTCTATTTCATTTCTCAACATCGCATTAAATTGAAGGAAGTAAAGTGTTCACGAGTGTGTGTCGATTTCGCATAGCCTTCATAGCTCAATTGGTAGAGCATAAGTCCGGCAAGCTTAGGGTTGCGAGTTCGAGTCTCGCTGGAGGATGCTCTTTTTCTTTTAAATATGTCCATTATGCCACAATTTCCTTTTTCATATTTATATATATATATATATATATTTATATATATATATATATATATATATATATATATATATATATATATATTTATATATTTTTATATATATATATATATATATATATATATATATATATATATATATAAAATTTCGTTCACAATGTATATATACCTTACCTCGAAACAGCTTATGATTTTACTAATATTTATATATGATATCCAGTAGGTCTGAGAATCGGCTACTATTTATTTTTTATACCCCTAAGTGATAAGGGTTGTTCACCCTTAACATTTTTTTTTATTTTTGGACAAAATTTAGTGTTCTTATTCTTTTATGATGTGGCATTGGAAAATACATACAACCCTGAATTTTCACCCTTTTATCACCAACCCGTATTTTTTAATAGCCATTTTAGTAATTTAATCATTTTTCATCCCGCTCGATAACTGATCAATTATCGTCTTTTTTGTAAATGTAAAATTGAAATTTCGTGTGCATATCGGGTAGGTCTGAGAATCGGTAAACATCTATTTTTCATCCCCCTAAATGTTAAGGATGGTCCACCCCTTATTTTTTTTGTAATTTTTCAGACAATTTTTTTTGTTTTTATTTCTTTATGATACAGTATTCAAAAATACATACAGCCCTAAATTTTCACCCTTCTACGATCAACCCCCATTAGAATAGAAAAACGGGAAAACAGGAAAACGGGATAACGGGAATAACGGGATAACGAAAAAACGGGAAAACGTGATAACGGGAAAACGAGATAACGGGATGGCAGGATAAGGACATAACGAGAAAACGGAATAACGGGATAAATAAAAAATGGGATAACAGGAAAACAGGATAACGGGTTAACGGGAATAACGAGATAACGGAAAAACGGTAAAACGGGATAACGGGATGACAGGATGAGGGGTTGAGGGGAAAACGGGATAACGGGAAAGAGCAAAAATGGGATAACAGGAAAACGGGATAACGGGATATCGGGAATAACGGGATAACGGGATGACAGGATAAGGGGATAACGGGAAAACGGGATAACGGGATAACGGGAATAACGGGAAAACGAGATAACGAGACAACAGGAAGCGGAAGGAATCAAAAGCATAATCTAGATGGAACAACATAAAGGAAAACATAGAAAAAAAGAAATTATACGCGGACATTGACAGGAGAACGTCTGTCGGGTCAGCTAGTATATATATATATAAAAAGAACGCTTCGAACCGATTCCACCATAGTCACCATTCTCAATATGCTAGAATGAACATTCTAATAATCGGCAGTTGACGACTACTTACCAATTCTTTCAAGCGATGCGAGTAATACGTATGCAATATTGAGGTGGTATGACCCTTGACAAACTGCTCTCAATCGGTTGAGCAGGACAAAAAAAAAACCTGCGAGGACGCATTATATAAATCAGAATACAAAACACAAAAAACCTGCTAAGTTTTTCACATGTATGAACTGACAAGGAAAAGACAAAAGTATTGAAGGTATTTATTGAACATTGGAAGGGTTATATTATCCCGAACAGAATGCCTGTATTGTGATGGAATACCAGATATGACAGACTATAATATATTTTTCCCGAAATTTTGATATATTCATCGATTAACGACATGAGGGAGAGACTCATTTATGCAATAATTTCATCAGTTCAAGAATACCTTCAGTTGTACGAACAACTGGGATTTCCTCAAATCTAATACGGTTGAACATACATGCTTCACAAATCCCCACTGAGGTACCACGTAGAACCAGCACCTCTTGGTTTAATTGACTCTTGATCAGCGAACTGTCAATGAGTCGAGTTTACAGAGTGCCATAGCTGCAACAGAAATGCATCATTACCATATTGCATGCGGTGTCCATGTAGAATTGAATTATATCCCAGTATGTGAGTTAGACTGTGACAATGCTTCATCAGCTCGGGAAATCGACGTATTCGATTGTTATTTTCGACTTATAGTTCAGGAAATACAGGAATGCAGAATCTGCCTTTCTTCCGTTTTCTTGAACGATTTATTGTTATTTGTTGGAATACTGGAAGATAAACCATTTCAGAATGTTTGCTTATGATTCTGCTATTTGAGCACAATAATAGAAAGTGAATTATTCAATTCATAGAGAAAATGTATTAAGATACATAAGTTTTCAATAAACGAAGCTCATATGTTCATCAGTGTCTTCTATGGACTTTTGATGACACCCGAACAATCTTGTCTGATAAATCTTGAATCACCAAAAACCGGAAATTTGGCACACCACTTTTCAGGAAGACTCATACACAAAGATTATTATGGATTGAAGTTCTATAATTCATTACCATTTCAATCGAGAAAAATATACATAATAAGAATATACAAAATGAAAAATATATTTTGAGGTAGTAATCAGTTTCGAGGTATGAGACGCTCTTCATTTTTAACACAACAAGAAATATGTCCATTAAAATTATGTGTAGGTCGTTTTGGTGGGATACGGCACAATTATCAATTTTCTATAGATTGATTCTTATTGTAAATTGAAAGTCATTCTTTCCTTCATACCTCTTGAGAGGGTCGAAAAAAATTAAACAAATTTGGTCGGAGGACAATGGGAGGAAAGAGATAATATTGATTCCTGGAAAAAGTGGGGGATATTTGACTGAATGCCTCATTTTCTTTTCATTTTCAAGCATTGTTCATCCTCTTGGCTGTTTTTTTATATCATATCCTACAAAACAAAATTCTTGAATTCAAATGGACCGAACGACTAGAGTTCAGAACAAATATTCCACATTGAATTCCACTCTTTTCATCCGTGGGTTTTGGAAGGTGTCCACTGGAAGATGAAAAAAGTTAATACTCTTGTAGCGACGAGTAATCAATCGTTAGGTTGTACGAATCTTCAAGTACATCATATTTTTCGTAAGAAAATATATCGTTCAAAAGGTTTTGATTGGTGATACTTCCTTTGTTCGTGATATTTGTTCCTATTCCTATTTTCACACTCCTGTGACTAATAGGTGAGTAGGTAATTCACTTACAAGGGTCAAATTTTGCGGTTTACATTTGACCCACTTTCAATGATCCAATTGACTTTGGCATGCGGACACGTGAATAAATTGGGGTTGCTGACTTCCTGAACTTCATATCTGTCACTTTCACTGAAGAATTCGGGACTTCCTCCTTGCTAATGCTGTAGCCACAGCGAACATTGCAGTTGATTCAATTGAGAAATAGATAGCAGTTACCCTTGAAATAATTTTCATTTAGTAAATATTTTATCAGAAATGATTATCGCTCCATAATAGTATCCGACTTCTCTTTTATAAAATTGATGAAGTAAACTAGAATTTGACTCAGTTTCAGTAATCTAATTGAATCGAAATTTTGTAGTTTTACATAGTTTTCATGACAATATATAGGTATTACATAATGAAGAATTCAAGATGGTGATTTGAGTTCAAAACCTAATCAATATTGAACAAATTATGTTTTGTGATACAAATTCAGGATATACTGGAAATCATTATTTCGGATATATATCGGAGATACGATTTTATCGTAAACATTTCGATATTTCAGGATTTATCATGGCAGACATTTTTTGGGATAAATGATCAGAACTTCGGATTTCTATGTAGCAGATATATTTTGTGATCAATGATCAGAAGTTTTACAGAACTGGCATCTGAGTTTCTAAAGGTCGTAGATAATCAATTGTTTTGGCAGAATTCAATAACTCAAAACGGTGGACGATTTTTTCTATGGATGGACTTATACAACAATATAAGAATATAAATATATATATATATATATATATATATATATAAAGACCAACTCAGCTTCCGTTTCATACTTGGCCCACCAAGCATCCACGTGTTTATACAAAGCAAACAGTAAATAGCCCACTCAGCCTCCGCCACTATCTCAGGCTAGTTAGCCTCCTCTGTATATGTTACATACGTTTTTGGGGAGTTTATGTAACTTGGCCTCCTTTTGAAGCTATTGTGTATTTACTGGGCCTCCTGACACTGTTGCCAATTTTTCAGTCAATATTCAATTCCACGGCATGATAACAAATCACGCGGCTTGTTGGAAAGTTTATCCGGTAGTTGAAAGTTTGAATTTTGCTTCATACCCTGAAATGAAATTTATTTCAGTAGTATCGTATAACGAGAATATATAATCTACCTTCGATCATTCTGAAAATATTCAAGGAATAGTGGCTTAAAAGAGTTCCTAAAAATTATACTAAATAAGTATTCCATGATGAAAGCAGTAAACTATATTGGGTATATTTTGTGCTTATTAGTCTTCATTAATAGTAAAAATTCCCGATTCAAATTCTAACGTTCCACGATATTTCACTACGGTTGACCACTCTTATTTTATTTTTTATCGAAATCCAGTTGGTATCTATACATCAGTAAAATACCAGGAGAGTTCTTGAAACTGACAGATCCAAAGCTCTATACTGGTCACTGTTTTCGCCGGTCTTTGGTCACTTTACTGGTGAAAGAAAGTGCAAACTTAAGTACTATCAAAAGACACAGGCGATGGAAATTTTAAATACTAAATTCAATTGGGGATTCGCTGGATAATTAGTAAAATATTGCCAAAAGCTTTCTTCTGAAGGCGGTCACTACTGTTCATTCCATCCCTCTTACAAAAGAATACTAAATGACAAAAAAAACATAGGAAGTGCAGAAGGAATATTTCTAGTTGTTCAGATTGTATAATCAATCAATGAAATTCAAAGAAACATTTGAATGTTATATTATATCTGTAAATAATAAAAATTGTAAAGAAAATTGTTGACTCTTCACACTAGCATCTGAAGTAATCAACTTTCAGTTCAACCCTTGACTTGAAATTACATTTCTAAAACTTACTTTGAAATTTATACTTTCAACACTTGCTCGCAATAACATCATAAAAACGCGCGCCGTCGATAGCAATTAGTTGGTAAATAGCCGCCACTAGTGAACAGTTATATTTATGTGCATTTCGAGAAAAAAGTGACGTAACTGCTCTCGAGTGATTGTAGCGATCCACTGCGAATGGCGCCTCTCGAACAAAAATGTATTTTCGCTCTCAATACATACCTAATATTTGAACTCATAGGCAAACTGCAATGCTCATATCATACACTTCCTCATTAAAAAGTGCGATCCATCAAAACCTCAGACTATATATACCATTGACGGTTGATTCTGAGTATCAATGAATAAATTATTTAGATTTGGAGAGATTTCCATGACTTTAACTTTAAAACTAACGGTATTTTCATTTTCACCCCTTTGGGGATGAAGTATCAAAAAACCTTCATAGTGGTTACTCATGTCATCATAGTCTAGTAGAGAAGTGAGTTTCCTACGAAAAATAGTTCCAAGCCTTCTGAATATATGAGCGATGACTCATTCGATTCGGGATGTCATTCTGACGAAAATGTGCTAGTTTTTTAACACAAAACAAAAAATAAAAACAGCCTTAGTTTTTTGGTAGTAACTCAAGAACTCTTGATGATAGATGAAATACAAAAACAGATTTTCGAAGACGAGACTATTCACTATGAAAAATTTTGTCCCGGAAATCTATATCAATTATTTATAATTTTGATTCAACGTTGAAAATAGGGCTACGCGCGGGCGTTACGGCAGGAGTACAGCACCTCTCGAGAGAGCAATTCAAATACAATATTTTTTATACTATCAAATATAAATTTAAAAATTTCAACAAATCAAAGTATCAGCTGAAAAAACCTGAAAGAATATAATTTCGTTATTTTGTTTTCATTGAATTTCGATAATCGGAGGCTATTGTTGATTAAGTAGTTTTGTGGGAATCACCGTTTTTATAAAAATCGAATAATTGTTTAGAGAATGACTCCATATTGTTTTTGCTTTCTGAAGCACATGTTACATGTGTACTCAATGATATCATGCAGAAATTGATAAAAAATTGATTATTTTGTAAATTATAAATTTCTAAAGGTAACAAAATATGAGATATCAAATAAACATTGTATGTTTTTGATATTCCACATTATTATCAGTTTTATGTCTGACAAAGGCATTTCACAACGTTTATTATATTCTTTTTAAAATTGTTTTTTTTTTCATTTTTTCATTATTTAAATAATATATTTAGAATTTTTTTTCTTCCAAAATGCGGAATTGGTTATTCTTACAAAAAATAAAATATAAACATTTTTAAATTTTTAATTTTGTTATCTTTAGAAATTTATAATTACCAAACTAATTAACTTTCAAACAATTTTATGGCGTGATATTATTGAGTACACTGTAAAATGTGCTTCAGGAAGCAACAAATCATGGAGTCATTCTGTGAACAATTATTGGGTTATTAATTAAATCGGCGGTTCCAAAAAAACTACTCAAATAACAATAGCCTTACATTATCAAAATTGAATGAAAAAAAAAATCCCAAAATTAAATTTTTTCTGTGATTCATGATACAATAATTTTTTGGAATTTTTAAATTTATATTTAATAATATAAAAAATGTGAATTGCTCTCTCGAGAGGTGCTGTAGTCCACCCTGTTTTAATTCATCGTTGAATTAAAATTATTAATAATTGGGATAGAGTTGCGAAAGTTATTCACAGGAAATTTCTCCTCTCTTTTAATTTTCCCGATAATCGATAGTTTTTGAGCTTTTTCCAAAAAACTAGAACCGTTTTTTTTCTTAAACAACATATGTTATAAAAGGAAAAAAAATATTATCCCATAGCGCATGGTTTGGAAAATATTTTTATTTGTGGAAATATTGGTTGGGGATTCAGTAATATATATTGATATTACTTATCATTTCATTATGAAAAAAAAAACTTCTCGATACCTACTTCCAATTTCGAAAATGTGTTTTTAATGGTACCCCAGTTTATTTGGATCTATTTTCCTTAGTTTCCTTTCAAGAAGAATTGAATATATTATTAATTGAGCATAATGATTTCTATTCAATTTCATTATTTCCTATTCTTTCAAATCCTCAATAGCACAATGAATAATTTTCTGCGGTAATATAAATAAATAATTTTGAGTAGTTTTCAAGATCTGTGAAAGAATGTTCCTCTTCCATTCGATTTTCTGTACCATTTAGAACTCTACTATATAAGGTTTTCTTCCTAAAATATATTATTGTATTGTTATATTATTATCAACTAGCATTTTTCCATGTTTTCATCTAGCTTATGGCTCAGGCTATTCCGTGATTTCGTTTCCCGTTATCCTGTTATCCCGTTATCTCGTTTTGGATGGCCTAATTGATTTGACAGCGGAGTGATGCTTTGTGACGACTATTACAAATTCACCAATCCCTTTCCACCCCTGTAGATATGGCATTTTGAATAAAGTTAAACACGATTTATTTATTCGTGACAGAGAGCCAAAACACCAATTTTCATTATTCTAACTTAAAAACTTACGGAACCCTAATAAACATTTTCAGCCCCCATTTCACCCCTTTAGTAGTTGGATTTCTAAAAACACTGAAATACATATTTTTTTATTGTAAGAAAGACTGCAAATACCAATTTTTATGAACCCAAGTCGAAAACTAAGGGTACTCCAGTTCAAACTTTCGAACCCCATTTAACCGTTTTACCCCTTTAGGGGTTGAATTTCCAATAATCTAAAAATACGTGTTTCGTTATTTGAGAAGAAAAGGCCAAAAATAGCAGTTTCCATGACTCTAACTTCAAAACTAACGGTATTTTGATTTTCACCCCTTTAGGGATGGAGTATTGAAAAAAACTTCTGAGTGGTTATATACTTATGTCATCATAGGAATACGCTATAAAAATTTCAGCTCTTTGTGTTGGGTTATTTGGTCTGGGCACAAAATACTCAACTCAACGAGAATATATTCAAGTACGGATTCTATATAAAGATTGTTTTCATTCAATGAAAGAAACAAATTAATTTTTTTTTGCTTGAGACGATAGCGAAAGTTTGGTGTCCTTTTGTTGAATCTTGCATGAGAAATTGTTTGAGTGATTTGTGTATAACATTGTAAAAGTACCTCTTCTGAAATGGTGAAATATCGCAATATTTCAGTGAACTCCCGAATAAATCTTGACGTAATCGCAGTAATATAAATTGCGGAATCAATGAGAAAAAGTATTTACCAGGCTCATTCTCAAATATTTGGGAGGCAATTGCAGCTTCCACAATTTATTTCGTTCGTGCGCGGAAAAAAATACATGTTTCTTGATGACAATCTAAAATGAATGATATTTGTGTGCATCCCTGTGTTTGCCAAATTGGGGAAGCCAGTGACCTTCGAAAGTATACGTTTCAAACACTATAACATAAACAAAGTATATAAGCAGCACTTCAGCGGCGAGGGACTGCACTAAATTTTAAATGACTATCGAAAATCTGGCAACTTGGACTCCTCCATATTTTGTGGTAAAGTGTTTGTTACTATGTTACATGTCTATGAGACATTTTAAAGGGTGGTTATCGGGCGTCCGTATATCGGAGGCTCGGTGACATCGGAGTCTCAGTGAACCTCAAAATTAACAAGGCCGGAGGCCCACTTATACCGTATATATATATATATATATATACGGTATATATGTCAAATAAAAAAATAAAAATAGGGCACAATGGTATTTAAAAAACTGTATAAATACCTGCTATCATTGTTTTATACCTTTTTTCTGTGAGGTTTGCATCTTGGAAACCTTTGGTCATATTCTAGTCGACGCAGGAACTTCAAGAGGGTGGCAGTAGAGTTTTTCGATCATCATCATTATGTTTGTTCAGTTCATTCAATTGGAACAACCTATAAAAATACACAAATATAAATTTAGAAATAAACATTCAGAATTCAACTAAACATATTTATATGCAAGAAACATCCTATATACAAATTTAGAACCAATAGGCAACATGACAGGCAAATGTCATATTTTTTTCTTTAAATGATCAAAATAATAAAATTTGAGCATAGAAAATGAAATGTCAATTTTGAAAATAACATAGGCATAATAGGTGAGAAGTTGAAAATGTTTAAAAAAAGGGGCTAATAGTGAAAATTCAAAAGATAAAAAAGTGATGGTTACCAGGAAAAAAGCTTATAATTGGAGCATTCGAGAGACATTCATGCATACAATCAACTTTGTAACAAATCGAGAGACATTCATGCTCAATCAACTTTGTAACAAATCTTGAGCAAAATCTACTAAGAAATCACTTGGAAAATTGGAGGTTAGAGCCTTAACTTTCAACTTCACTAGCAGTAAGGAGGCCGAATTTTGCAAGATATCCACTTAGTAGATGTGCTGCACCGGTTCCGGGCCAAAATCATCCGTTTTCCCATGTTAATCTCCATAAGGAAATCTAAGGTCCAAGCTGGTAATTTTTGTCCAAAATCTCCCAGCGAGTTCGCGTCAAGCGCTTGCAGGTGTTCGGACTGACCGGCGCGTGGAGGTCCGAACCGCCGACCATCGTACCTGCTGTATTATCTGCTCTATTTATCGATAACACATTGAATTAAAAGTCATATTTGCATGTCGATAAGATGATAATTAATTATAATATATTCATGGATGATTGCTATACGGATTCGGTATATTGTATTCTCAAGTATTTGTCGCAAGTATATGAATTGATCCAACACTCCTCGATTGTGGAATTAGATTGGGGATTCGAAAAGCTTATTAATGGTAATATGATTGTTGATTGGCGAATGGATTTGATATTTGTCGAAAAATAATATAAAGTAGGTTGGTTTTTCACGATTAGAGAATTACATTGAAACGTAATGATACTTACTTTATTGATTGTAGGTTATATATGCAGATTTGAGAATTACTCGATTGGGGAAATTGGGATGAGGGTTAATTATAATGATATTCACGGCTGATTAGCTGTGATTCGGTATATTGAATTCTCCAGTATTTGACAAATATATGAATTTGATCCCAACACTCCTCGAGTGGAGATATCAGAGTGGTGCTTAATGATGTCGCTATTATTGATTGCCGGATGATGTATCGTTCGGTTCGATAAAAAAAAAATGAAGTTGATATGGGCATTTTCGATTGTAGGAATCAGTCGGGTAGGATTCGGCAGAAGCTTAATTATTGGCAGGGATGATTATTGACTGGTGTATGGATTCGGTTTCTTCAACACAAAGCATATGTAGTTGGTTTGGTCATTTATCGAACGATTGAAGGAATCAATAATGGTGCTATCATTGATTGTTGATTGATGTATGATTCGGTTTATTCAGTACTCGACTCGAAAATATGAAGTTGTTTTGGACATGACTCGAGCGAATGTAGGAGTTACTGTGATCGGATAAAGTTTAGTAATGGAATATTATTGATTGTTTTGGTGTTCTCCGATATCAGACATAGAAAATATATTGAATTGGGTTGATATTTCACGAATGTTTGGAGGAATGAGACTGAGGTATTTGAAATGAATTGTATCCACGCCTGCGGAGTCTAAAATTGATGGAGTTCAATAGTTGATCGGAGGTATATGCGGTGAGGAATGTATGATGACATCAAAATAAAATACAAAGACACTTATAATTATTATTGAATGTCGATGGAAAGGATTAGCTGAAAGATGATTATGATAATATTCATTACTGATTAGTGTATGGACTTGGTACATGTTTCTTTTGAATTTGACAAAAGCAATGTAGATGGCTTGAACATTCATAGAACGATTGGATGAATCAAACTGATGCTTAATAATGGTGCAATATTGATTGTTGATTGATATATGGATTCAGTAATTTTGACACAAAATTAATAAAATTGATTGAGCATGACTCGAGCGCTTGTAGGAGTTGAAGGATCGGATGAAGCTTAGTTATGGTAATATTATTGATTGCTGGTTGATGTGAAGATTTGGTTCAAATATTCTTAGATATTTGTCATATGGAAAAATATC